>JAJAGP010002745.1:0-100324 GCA_025084515.1 Ancistrus triradiatus
GGGGGGGGGGGTCACACCAGATACTGAAAGCAAAGGTTCACATACTTTTGATACTCACTAATACGTCATATTGGATCATCAGAGGTCAAACATTTCCTGTAAGTCTTCAGCAGGTTTGCACACACTGTAGCTGGTATTTTGGCCCATTCCTCCATGCAGATCTCCTCTAGAGCAGTGATGTTTTGGGGCTGTCGCTGGGCAACACAGACTTTCAACTCCCTCCACAAATTTTCTATGAGGCCGAGTTCTGGAGACTGGCTAGGCCACTCCAGAACCTTGAAAGGCTTTCTACGAAGCCACTCCTTCGTTTCCAGAGCGCTGTGTTTGGGGTCATTGTCATGCTGGAAGACCCAGCCACGTTCCATCTTCAATGCTCTCACTGATGGATGGAGGTTTTGGCTTAAAGTCTCACGATACATGACCCCGTTCATTCTTCCCTTAACATGGATCAGTCGTCCTGTCCCCTTTGCAGAAAAACAGCCCCACGCTTCACAGTAGGTATGGTGTTCTTGAGATGCAACTCAGCATTCTTCTTTCTCCAGTTGAGTTTTTACCAAAAAGTTCTATTTTAGTTTCATCTGACCACATGATATTCTCCCAATCCTCTTCTGGATCAACCATATGCTCTCTGGCAAACTTCAGCTGGGCCTGGACATGTACTGGCTTAAGCAGGGGAGGATGTACTGGCACTGCAGGATCTGAGTCCCTCTCAGCGTAGTGTCTTACTGATGGTAGCCTTTGTGACTTTGGTCGCAGCTCTCTGCAGGTCATTCATCAGGTCCCTCCGTGTAGTTCTGGGATTTTTGCTCACCGTTCTCATGATCATTTTGACCTCACAGGATAAGATCTTGTGTGGGGCCCCAGATCAAGGGAGGTGCCATTAACACAGGTAATGAGTGGAGGACAGAAGAGCTTCTTAAAGAAGAAGTTACAGGTCTGTGAGAGCCAGAAATCTTGCTTGTTTGTGGGTGACCAAATACTTATTTCCATCATGATTTACAATTAAACTCTTTAAAAATCCTATGTGATCCTAATGTGATATCCTGGATTTTTTTTCCTCATTTTGTCTCTCATAGTTGAAGTGTACCTATGATAAAAATCACAGACGTCTCTCTGATTGTTCTAAGTAGGAGAACTTGCACAATTAGTAGCTGACTAAAAACTGTTTTGCCCCACTGTGAGAAGCAGGTATTTATTGCATGGGACAAAATCTTTGTTAACCGGTATATTTGTTTTGGTCACAAAACTGTGAGACGTTTGGATGAAGGAAAATGATTCCCATCTGCAGCCAGGAACTCAGACGTTCAGTTTTGGTTAAACACAGATTCCACAAATCAAAAGAAACTGTTCATGTAAGGGGTCTTAAATGTAGGGCTGAGTTAGATCTAACAAAAAAAAAAAAGCATCATTTGATCCTGCTACAATGTGTGTATTAACTTATACACTGAACACATGTTTGGGTCTAGTTGCATTTGGTCAGCATGCTCTGAGATCACATTAGTTATCGAGGTTAAGTGATATGATGGTATATAACGTGTAGCAGCATAAAAATGTCTACCAATACAGATTTGGATAAATAGTGTACACCGCAGCAATTCCAATCTTTGCTCTTTGCTTTAAATGGGAAAAGCAGTTTTGTATATTTCAAGTAAATGGGTGGAGCTTTTACTCTCTTTACATGCAAGAGCCATGAGGAAGTAAGAGACATTTCAGAGGTAATGCATTCCTCACAAACAACTGAACACAGAACGTCTGTTGGGTGGACATGGATTGGTCTGCCAAAATCCGACACCGAGAAGAAAAACACTGTCTGCAAAGTTAGATACTCAATGGTTGTACCTGGAGGTGGCAATTCTAGCTATTTCTTAACATCATCTTAAATTTAAGTCTGCTAAGCAGTAGTAAAAAAGTAAAAATTCATGCGACTTTCAGTGGTGAAACAGTGGCTGGTGTTAAAAGTAAATCCTCCTCACTTAAGTTTAACTGAAACCTTTACTACAACAACTGTATGACAAGAAATACAGCAAGTGGACATCAATGCCATTGAGTCTTAAGCACATACAGTGGGGCAAAAAAGTATTTAGTCAGCCACTGATTGTGCAAGTTCTCCTACTTAGAAAGATGAGAGAGGTCTGTAATTTACATCACAGGTACACTTCAACTATGAGAGACAATATGAGAAAAAAAATCCAGGAAATCACATTGCAGACTTTTTAAAGAATTGAATTGTAAATCATGGTGGAAAATAAGTATTTGGTCAATAAATTTGGTTCAACTCAGTACTTTGTAACATAACCTTTGTTGGCAATGGCAGAGGTCAAACATTTCCTGTAAGTCGTCACCAGGTTTGCACACACTGTAGCTGGTATTTTGGCTCATTCTTCCATGCAGATCTCCTCTAGAGCAGTGATGTTTTGGGGCAACATGGACTTTCAACTCCCCTCCACACATTTTCTATGGGGCTGAGGTCTGGAAACTGGATGGAGGCCACTCCGGGACCTTGAAATGCTTTTTTAACGGAGCCACTCCTACTCCGTTTTCGCCCGAGCGATGCGTTTTTGGGATCATTTGTCATGCCTGGAAGACCCAGCCAACCGTTTCCATCTTCTCAATGCTCTCACTGATGGAAGGGAGGTTTTGGCTTCAAATCTCACGATAAGATGGCCGGGCCCCGTTTCATTCCTTCCCCTTAACACACACGTATCAGGTCGTGTCCTTTCTCTTTGCAGAAAAAACAGCCCCAAAGCAAATGATGTTTTCAACCCATGTCTTCACAGTAGGTGGTGTTCTTGGGAATGCAACTCAGCATTCATTTTCTGCCAAACACGACGAATTGAGTTCTATTTTAGTTTTCATCATTTTAGTTTCATCTGACCACATGATATTCTCCCAATCCTCTTCTGGATTATCCATATGCTCTCTGGCAAACTTCAGACGGGCCTGGACATGTACTGGCTTAAGCAGAGGGACACGCCTGGCACTGCAGGATCTGAGTCCCTCTCGGCATAGTGTGTTATTGATGGTAGCCTTTGTTACTTTGGTCCCAGCTCTCTGCAGATCATTCATCAGGTCCCTCTGTGTAGTTCTGGGATTTTTGCTCACTGTTCTCATGATCATTTTGACCTCACAGGATGAGATTTTGCATGGAGCCTCAGATCAAGGGAGATTTATTCACAGTTGATTTATTCACACCAACCTGCTTGCCTACTGTAGATTCACTCTTCCCAGCCTGGTGCAGGCCTACAATTTTCTTCCTGGTGTCTTTCGACAGCTCTGTGGTCTTGGCCATGGTTGAGTTTGGAGTCTGACCGTTTGAGGCTGTGGACAGGTGCCAGTAATACAGATAACGAGTGGAGGACAGAAGAGCTTCTTAAAGAAGAAGTTACAGGTCTGTGAGAGCCAGAAATCTTGCTTGTTTGTGGATGACCAAATACTTATTGTCCACCATGATTTACAATTAAATTCTTTAAAAATCTTACAATGTGATTTCCTGGATTTTTTTCTCATTTTGTCTCTCATAGTTGAAGTGTTCTTATGATGAAAATTACAGACCTCTCTCATCTTTCTAAGTAGGAGAACTTGCACAATCAGTGGCTGACTAAATACTTTTTTGCTCCACTGTATAGGGCCAACTTAGTGTAATCAATTAACCTATAGCATGTATTTGAACTGTGGGAGGAAACCAGAGTACCCAGAGTAAACCAGACACCACACAGAAAGGACCCAGGCTGCGCCTTCCTGAGATCAAACCCAGGACCTTCTAGCTGTGAGGCGGCAGTGCTACCCACCGAGCCACCACGCTGCCCATTGTTAACTTGATACAAAATAAGAGATCATTAGGCAGTTCATTAAAATTAAATCTAATACATGCTTCTGTTTTTATTTCTAGAAGACCTATTCTATTTCAATTAAGACAACACAATGACAATATACTATAGCTAATGTTCCAAAAGCAATCGCCATGAACCTAATTTGATTGAACTCATTAAATAAGATAAGGATGTCGATCTGTTAGCGGCTTTGATAAATTGATAAATCTTATGCATTCTACATTGATGCCAGCATTAGCAGATTGGGGTTTTGGGGGTCTATGATATGTCCTTAAATTCAAATTCAGATATGGATCTTGACAGCATTGTTACTATTGATATTTACAACACGGCAGCTTGGCAATTTGGTATTTCCCCATTTTACACTTACATTTTACAGCATTTAGCAGACACTCATTTACTGTAATGACCGCATGGGCTTGAGCTGGCTTGGACTCCACATGTTTGTGCATTATCTGATGATCCATGTTATCCCAGAATGATTTCACACTATTCCAGTGAGCATCTTGTGAATGATTGGTTTTCTCTGTCTTCAAGTGGGCCCATAAATCCTCCATCGGATTTAGGTTGGGCGACTATGGATGAAAATTCATAGTCTCTGAAGAGCTTCCACTGAAGAGCTTCCATGCTGAAGATATGGCTATGTCCAAAATAGATCCTTACTCCCTCATTAGTGGTGCTGTATAGAAAGAATCTATTTAGTTGACCAAGTAAGACTCAAAACACAACCGCTGCTAATGCTCCCTCATCATGAACATGCATTAGCAGCGGTTTCATAAACCAACCGGCGAGTGGCTGAGCCATGTTTAGAGCGCCATACATAGATGACAACCTCATAAAACAACCTCAAGCTAAGTGTAAAGGCTGATAGTCACATAATCGATTATTCGTTTCAATAATTGATAGACTATTCAGCTATCAAAATAGTCATTTATTACAGCCCTATATAAGACTGATAGGCCAATCACAGGTTATGACCCATCGCATTAAAACTGATTCCGGGCAACAGCCGATCGATTGGTGCATCACTAATAAAATTATGAGCACAACTGCATGTCCTTCACTTTCCATGATACACTGTGTAAAGGCTGCATAACAAGCACTACTGGTAATATTCATTCTGCCTGTATCCTTATTAGATAAATTACAGCCTCAATGTGTAAATGCATTCACATATCAACTGTAATCAGTTGACACTGGCTCAGTATTTAAAGCTCAGGACTACTAATCAAAAAGGTTAGGAGTTCAAATCCTGGCACTGCCAAGCTGACACTGTTGGGCCCTTGGGCAATAACCTGCTCCCTTAAATGTTTGCTTCAATAGTAAAGCGATTTGGAGTTACGAGTCCATGTTCTGTGAAATGACGCAATAACCTTAACATCTCCATGCTTATGTCAACTGTGTTTATATAGCCAACAGTCTGAACAAATGGAACCAATGTACTAATATGAATGACTAAACAGTACAAGATGTGAATCTAAAATCTGTACAATTGCTAAAGGCACAAATTACTAAGACGGTGTGTGTGCTGATGCATAAAGGATCACTGAAAGCATCATTGTGCACTCATTAATGGGAATACCATGGTGTAGGCTGTACATTTACAAACAAACATAGGCATGTACATTTCGGATCAAGTGCGTCAAGCACAAGGTCTTGCCTCGAGTACCACCAGGCAGCAGGATTGGAACAGTGTTAAGGGCCCAGAGAGTCTCCATCTGTCTGACTGTACAGGAGCATGAGCAGAGGCTCTGCATCTATGAGCATGCTCCAGCCATATGGCCATCCTCCCTCAGTCTACATGATAATCAGTAGCAAATGAAAGAAATGCCTAGCAGATTAAGAGCTTGTAATGCAGGTTGGTTTCAGTTAAAGATACTCAGTGGACCTAGCTTAAAAAAAAATGGGCAGGTCCTCAGGAAAAGAGAATAAATAAGGTTATATTAAAAATCTGTTAGAACACATTTTTACCAAAAACAGTATACTTTGGTTTGGTGTGGGTCAAGCAAACAATGGGTGTGTTTACATGGACGTAATAATCTGATCATAGTCGGAGTTCTGCAGTTACCAAGTGGCCATGTATACAGCATATTCCGATCTAGATTAAGAAATCCGATAAAAGAGTACTGGATTTTAGATTACTCAGTAATTTGATTTCACTGAGCATATACAGTGGTGCTTGAAAGTTTGTGAATGCTTTAGAATTTTCTATATTTCTGAAAAAATATGACTAAAAACATAATCAGATTTTCACACAAGTCCTAAAAGTAGATAAAGAGAACCCAGTTAAACAAATGAGACAAAAAATATTATACTTGGTCATTTATTTATTGAGGAAAATGATCCAATATTACATAATACTGAGTGGCAAAAGTATGTGAACCTCTAGGATTAGCAGTAATTTGAAGGTGAAATTAGAGTCAGGTGTTTTCAATCAATGGGATCAGGTGTGAGTGGGCACCCTGTTTTATTTAAAGAACAGAGATCTATCAAAGTCTGCTCTTCACAACACGTGTTTGTGGAAGTGTATCATGGCACGAACAAAGGAGATTTCTGAAGAGCTCAGAAAGAGAGTTGTTGATGCTCATCAGGCTGGAAAAAGGTTATAAAACCATCTCTAAAGAGTTTGGACTCCACCAATCCACAGTCAGACAGATTGTGTACAAATGGAGGAAATTCAAGACCATTGTTACCTTCCCCAGGAGTGGCCGACCAACAAAAATCACTCCAAGAGTAAGGAGTGTAATAGTTGGGGTGGTCACAAAGGACCCCAGGGTATGTGCATGGCAGGGTTGCAAGGAGAAAGCCACTGCTCTCCAAAAAGAACATTGCTGTTCGTCTGCAGTTGGCTAAAGATCACATGGACAAGCCAGAAGGCTACTGGAAGAATGTTTTGTGGACGGATGAGACCAAAACAGAACATTCCGGTTTAAAAGAAAAGCATTATGTTTGGCAAAAAGGCAAACACTGCATTCCAGCATAAGAACCTTATTCCATCTGTAAAACATGGTGGTGGTAGTATCATGGTTTGGGCCTGTTTTAATTCTGAATTATATCAGAGAATTCTAAAGGAAAATGTCAGTCTGTCCATGAACTGAATCTCAAGAGAAGGTGGGTCATGCAGCAAGACAACGACCCTAAGCACACAAGTCGTTCTACCAAAGAATGGTTAAAGAAAAATCAAGTTAACATTTTGGAATGGCCAAGTCAAAGTCCTGACCTTAAACCAAACAAAATGTTGGGGAAGGACATGAAGTGAGCAGTTAATGTGAGGAAACCCACCAACATCCCAGAGTTGAAGCTGTTCTGTATGGAGGAATGGGTTAAAATTCCTCCAAGCCGGTGTGTAGGACTGATCAACAGTTACAGGAAACGTTTAGTTGCAGTTATTGCTGCACAGGGGGGTCACACCAGATACTGAAAGCAGAGGTTCATATACTTTTGCCACTCACTAATATGTAATACTAAATCATTTTCCTCAATAAATAAATGACTGAGTATAATATGTTTGTCTCATTTGTTTAACTGGGTTCTCTTTATCTACGTTTAGGACTTGTGTCAAAATCTGATGAAGTTTTAGGTCATATTTAAGCAGAAATATAGAAAATTCTAAAGAGTGCACAAGAGTTCACCACATACTGTGGTGGCCTAGCAGTTAAGTGACTGGACAATGGACTAGAAAGTCTAGGGTTCAAATCCCACCTCTGCCACTGTTCAAGACCCTGAACTCACAATTGCCTGGACTGTAAGGTAAGTGTGGATAAGGGTGTCAATCATAACATGAGAGTGTAACAGGGTTGCCAAGTCTGCTTATTTGACTTTGCTACCTTTGAGATTAGTTTCGATGGACCGGGATCTGGCAACCCCAGAAATAAATGCTGCACTTGCTAAATGACTATCGATACTTTGTGGAGATTCAAACGCAGTATGTGCTTGCGAAAATGAAGAATTTGATTGTTTAATACTAAATTTGAAATCTTTTTCTAAGATTATAGGTTGGCTGCAAAGTAGTAATCCGATTATTATCCGATGATTATGTAAACCTGTAGCTTTCCCTTTATCTGATTACTCAAGTGCATGTAAACGCATCCAAGGAAGCAGAATAAACACAACAATTTAAAAAACATAGCAGCTTGCTAAAAACAATACAGCAATAACAAATCAGATAATAAACAATTTAAGATGGTAAGGTTTTGAGAAGCAACTTTCTGTCAAAATATGTACTAGAGATGCACCGATCAGTTGGCTGGCGACCAGAGTCGGCCGGTTTTTAGTGTGATCGGCCATAACCGGTGTTCAGTCGATCAGTCTCATATAAATGATTCTGTACTGGTCACATTTACATTTGCTCTGCGCACGATGGTGACAGCGGCACAAACAAAGTCACATATAAACAGCACAGTACTTTTGCAAACTTTAATTCAGAATTCAGTTCATGTGTGTAGCCTACAGAGCTTTAAAGACAGCTCAGCCACTCACCAGCTTGTTCATGATGAGGAAGTGTTAGATTTCGGTTTCAGTGTTTTGTTCAGTGTTACTTAGTCAACTAGTCTTTTCCCATATAGCGCAACACTGAGGAGGTAGGGATACTAATGAGGGAGTAGGGATCCATTTTGGACAAAGCCTTGCCTACAGCATGGTAGCTGTTCCCAGCACTCTGTCTGGATTACATGCATGGTGAAAAGAAGCCATGGAGAAACAACTCCAAACACGGAACAATGAATTTAATAAGACATTTTAAACAGCATCACCCCATTGAATATGCAGAATTTGACAAAACTAACAAAGAGGTTAACGCTAAAGCTAATGCTAGCACAGAGCCAGGCACAAGCCAGCAGCCACTGCTATCTTTCATTAGCAATGAAATTGTTTCCATTAAAAGAAAAGTTGAACAAATAAGTTTCTGTATGCGGTCATTTAAAATTCTTAAACCATAAGAAAATCAGATCCGGCCAAATCAGAATCAGCTGTTCATATGTTAAAAAATAGATGGAATCAGACAAGAAAATTGCATCTCTAATATGACCAATAAATCACATGTATTTATACACTACTTTGGGTACTGAAAAGGTTTGTAATCTAAAAATAACCACTGGCTAAAAAATATTAACAGGCAACCATAACAAGGGCTTCCACAAACAGCTCTTCCATACGACCCATGATCAGTTTTCTAAATTTGCTAATTTGCTAAATTCAGAAAGCTTTTTCTTTTCAGTGAAGTTTTGGTAAACCTCAAGTTTACTACCACGATTACAAGCTAATAAAGAGAAACAACCATGTTCATACAATTTTTGTATCTAGGATTACATTCAGCCATAAAGATGGCCTCTCACATGGAACCCATGGTGTTTTTTTGTGCCCAAGGTGTGATAGCATTCGAAACAATAAGACAGGCAGCTTGGCACATGATGTCAGACAGACAGACGGATCCCTGTGAGACAGGAAGCTCCTTGATATTAGCAGCGAGGGTTCCGGTCAGGAATGGGCAGCCATCTCAACAGAGTTCCTGCTCGTGCCAAGGGACGAAATGGGACTCTCACGTGCACTACTGCCGTATCTCAAATATCAAGCACTCGAATGTCGACATAGGGGCTCACATAATCCCAGACATAATACACAGCATTCTTTCTCTTGTAACTGTTAAAAAGGGAACTGTGCCTCCAGTTAACTCTCACTATTATTTAGTCATTGGCTGGAGACTAAATAACCAAAACAGACAGGTGGCATGTGAGAGCATGTAGAGTGTGGCACAGACCAGGGCTCTACAGTACGAGTGTTTTGTTCACATTTGTGGCTTCTTTTTAAAGAAATGCGAATGGATTATTTATTTAGGAGCACTTGAGCAAGACGAGTTTTTGACCTGAGTGCGCCAGTGCTTTTATCGAGTATTCAGTGGGTCTGTCTCAAAACCTATTGAGTGCCCTCGCTGCCTACTTCCTATGTAGAGCATTCTCTATATAGAGCTTCTTTTTGGAGGAGCATCATAACACAAATTTTTACGAGATGACAAAAGCAACAGATAAAACGTACACATAAGCTAATATGATGACTAACATGAGGGAAAATGAAAGCCCTTCTGTATGAGATCTGTAATGTAGCACATTTAGCTGGTAACTGGACACAAATGAATTGATTAAAACTAACAGGAGTCAAAGTATTAATGTGTGAAAAAGTACATTTACATAATTACATAAATATTTAACACCTGACTAGTGAAGTTGTGTGCTGACCCTGACAATCAGGAACAACTAGTGCCATGTAATTCACTCATTTTGTTTTATATTTAAGTCTATCACACAATCAATCAATATATATATATATATATATATATATCTTATAATATATCTAATATCGATATATATCTATATATAGATATATATCTATATATCTATATCTATATATATATATATATATATGTGCGTATATATATATATATATATATATCTCTATATATAATATATATATATATCTATATATCTATATATATATAGATATAATAATATAAATATATAAAAATAATTTAGTTAGATTATTTTAAAATAAAAAAACATTTCAATTATTACAAATTAGTTTTAAAAGGTATAATGTTTTATGTTTAAACAAGTGTGTGTGTGTTTGTGTGTGTTTTCATTAATAACGGCTCAGAAACTGTTCCCTCTATGTACTTGTGTTTTTCATCAAAGTTACTTGTGGCATGTGCAATAGGCAAAGTTGGATCATTTCCTCACCCTGCCTTGACAAATAGGAACATTACACTTTTCTAATCCCATCCTTTGCAGAAAAAAATTCATGCCTAATCCAGAGGAATAATGTAATTATGTTCATTTTAAATCAGGAGCACCAGTGCTCCATGGTAAAATCTTACTGTAGATCCCTGACATTTAAAAAAGGCAGGAATTCCAAAACATGTACATCTTGCCAGGTTAGAATTAGATCACATTGCTTCTTGTCAGGGATTTCTCTATGCTGTTTTCTCATATGTTGCAACACGGGCAAAGAGTTTTTCCACTTTGGATAGCATCCAGAGATGGCTTTGCACTCGTCATACAGAGCTTTGTGATGCCGCTTCAAGTGGTCAAATAAATTAGTCGCGCTGCCTGCAAAGCACTGTCGACAAATTACCCTTGGTTTGGTTAACATCATCCTTTCTGTAGCCAAAATAATTAAGCAATAATACACAAGAGGGAGTGCTTTAACGCGAGACATTGGCACAGGTGTGCTGTGGTCGTAGGCACGAGGTCGCAGGCGTTATCACCATTTATTGTTAGATTTTAAGATAAATAGGACAGAAAAAAAGATTTGGTTATCAACCTTCCGCTAGATAAAATAGTTCCATTCTATCATCAGGCACCCCGCGGCTAAGCCCTTCAGTCATAACAGTCGAGGAAAAGAATTTCCCAATAATTGTTTATTATACAGACAAACACAAATATATCGATTGGTAAGTTTTAGTTTATTAAAAAGAACGTTTATTTACATTCCACAAATAAAATGGGTGGGGTTTATAAGGCAGGCTGTTACTAAGATGCACTATTCTACCGACTGAAACAAATCGGAGTGAGATCCCGGTGTTATAACCAAAGTCTAGGATCCCGTTTGATTAGCGACTATAAATTTGGAAGGTGAAGCTCTTAATGCTAATATTATCAGTCAGAAATGTAATGGCAGCGTTACATTACAGAACATCAGCAGCCTCACTGGGTTAAGAGCTGGACTTAACTGATAACGTACCTGTCAGATGAATGAACCTCCAATCAGCTGAGGATGGTGTTTAATGAAAGACGCCGAGTTTAACTCCAGCACATGACGTCTTTGTGAGTGATGAAGCTGATTCAGGTAATTTTTGTTGATGGGACTAAAGCTGATCTTCAGTGTTGTTGCCGTTCAGTCGAGCTGTGAATCCATTAAGAGCCAGGATATTTGATTTAAAGAACTGACTTAGTTTCACTTTTCAGGTGCATCCAAATCTTAAAGGTGACAAACCTTTGGCTCAGGTTGGTCATTAATAGCTTCATCTTCCAAATTTAAATGGTTTTCAAAACCAATAGATTTTACAAACTAATTATGGCTTTCATTTCATCACTGTTTTACTTTTGTCACTACAACTTGGCTGCTCTTTAGGGTGGATGTCGTTGCTAGGTTACGTGTGTATGCCACGGGGTCATACTCAAAGCTTCGGTCAGGGTGCCGCTATCGTGCAATAATGTCACGGTTAAAAAGTCTCTCAGCCAATCAAATTGTGGGGTCAGAACTAACTGTGGTTTAGTCCGATATATCCGACGTTGCTTTTCTTTTTGCAACCAGATTACTCACTTGGCTGTTGATCAGGAATGATTGGATGGTTTGCCATGCACACTGAAACCACGTCACTCACATCAACAAGCAACAAACTCCAAGTATCCAAGACTGGAGTAAAATAAATGATATCTGGAGATATGTCATGAAATGTGGCAGCAAAAAATGTATGGCATGACGTGTACTTTAAGTGAAACTGCACATCCTAAGAAAGAAAAGAAAAACGGTGACGGTTGCGCATGCACACATCACGATGACGATGCTGAAACAATATATTGTGCATCCCTATGTGCAGCTAACCTTTGCAAGCCCCTTTACCCCCAGCAGACTGATCAGATTTCTGACACCATGCTCCACGTGCCATTACAGTACACTGATACTTGGCTCAAAGCCATCAGTCAGCTGCCACAAAAAGACATTTTAACCTGAGAGGAGACGATGATAGCACTGGACAACAAAGATTTTGCTTCCTAAACACTTTAGGTTGTATTTTACGAATATTTGGGCTGATCATGAATGATTTCTTTATGCAGGTTGACAAAGCTTGTCTCTTCATTGACATTGATGGATTATTGATTGCTTTTGGTTATGCATGTGACTGTCCCAACATGATTTTTGATTTTTATGAGATTTGTCAGAGCCTGAAAGCTGTCCTGTTACACAATGGCAATGCCCACCAATCAAAACCCATTTGCTATGCTGTACTGGTAACTTGTGTTAAAACACATACAGTACAATAATTACAAAATACAACTATACCATCTGTGATGATCTAATTGAATTGGGATTGCTACTAGGAATGCAGCTCAGATATACAAAGGCCTGTTGTCTCCTATGTGAATGGGATGGCCGTAAGTAAAGGGCCATAGCAAAAAGAACTAGATGCTCCCTAAGAATCTTATTTCATTGCAGAAATGTTTGGAACATAAACCACTTGTCAACCCAACAGAGACAGTTCTGACTCTTCTTCACATCAAACTTGGACTGACAAAACGAATGGCGAAAGCAACGAACAAAGTATGTGATGACTTCGCTATGATTCCAAGCATAACCAATGCCAAGATTAAGGAAGACATTTTGTTGGTCCAAAATCAGACAGGTCATCAATGACAGAAAGCTCAAATATCTGCTAGTGGGGCCAGGGAAAGGAGCATGGAAAGCATTTAAGGATGCTGTTGAGAATTTTCTTGGCAACTATAGAAGACCAAACTGCACTGAGCCAACAGACAACATGCTTAAAGGATACAAATCCATGAAATGCAACATGTCATTGAAAATTAATTTTCTGTATTCACACTTGGACTTCTTCCCTGTTGATCTCAGTGCAGTCAGAGACGAACATGATGAAAGCTTTCACCATGACATTGCAACCATGAAAAAAATCAGTATCAGGGCAATTGGAATTGGAATAAACTAACACAATGGTGGTTAGCATCATTGTGTGATTAAACTTCATGTGATTTAATGTGATTAAATTAAAGTTTTTCATTAGGGACACAGAAAATATTCGCCAAACGGAATTATTTGCTGAAAACAGCAAAAAGATTTTGTTTGATGCGTGGCAAGTAAAAACAACATTTTGATTAAAGCTGTGCTTAAAAAAAAAAAAAAAAAATTGATACAGCAGTACAGTGGAGCAAAAAGTATTTAGTCTAGTCAGCCACTGATTGTGCAAGTTCTCCTACTTAGAAAGATGAGAGAGGTCTGTAATTTTCATCAGTGGTACACTTCAACTATGAGAGACAAAATGAGAAAAAAAAAATCCAGGAAATCACATTGTAGGATTTTTAAAGAATTTAACATCAGGGAAAAAGATTAATTGATGTATGTTCTGTATGAGAGCTCCATTTAGCTAGTAACTGGAGATAAATTAATTGATTAAAACTTCGGCCAAATGTTTTATTTTGATCGGTTTCGGCCAAAAGTTTTGATGCATCCCTATTTTTAGGGATACTCCAAATTAATACATAACACAGCAAATCTAAAATAATTTTTGCATACAGCTTTACACTGTCTAACATACCGTATTTTTCGGACCATAAGGTGCACTTAAAAACCTTTAATTTTCTCAAAAATCGACAGTCCGCCTTAAAATGCGGTGCGTCTAATGTATGAATTAATTCTGGTTGAGCCTTCTGACCTAGAACCGATTGTAGATGGTACACGGCGCTCATAAATCTGTCAAAATGTTTTAGCACGGTCTTGGTAGGTTACGAAGCTTATGGCAACCGGAGTGCGCAGCATCGCGGAGTAATACGGCATGTGCTTCAGCATTAGTACGTGCATTCATTCATTTATTTTCGAAGCGGATTTCAAACACAATGCTATCGGTCACGCAGTACAACATGGACATAGAGCAGCTGTGAGAGAATTCAACATTAACGAATCAATGGTACGGAAGTGGAGGAAGCAAGACGACGCCCTGCGCCAGGTAAAGACCAAACTGAGCTTCCGACGGAACTTAAGAATTTTGTTTCATTTCATGAGTCTTATAACCCGGTGCGCTTTATGTATGAAAATAGATCCGTTAGCAGCCGATCGTTGATATTGCGTCTTATAACCCGGAAAATACGGTAATCTCACTTTTTTTCAGAAAGCTAAATTTTGTTCTCCAGTGCGCCTTACAAGTTCCAGTAATACAAGTATTAAAAGAAAAAAAAATAAACACTACTCTCTAATGTGCATGCCCATTTAAAAACATAGCATTCTTCTATAATAAGAAAGCCTTATTTATAAATTAACCTCCAAAAAAGAAAGCTTAAGATCGGTTTTACACTATATAGCCATCAGTACAGCCTTCTCAGTATTGCAGTGCTACTAGCCAATCACACAAAATGTCCTTGGGTCCACTGTTGCAACTGAGGTCCGGGTGGAACAATGCTTAATCAGGTCACCTTTAAAAAGTCCTTATTTCACAGCTTAGGTCACTGCAGTAAAAGCTCACTTATGTAGGTTCCTATGCATACCATACCTCACTGAATGCCATGAGAAGCAAAATGTGGGAGAAATTTACCTGTTAATGAAGAAGAAAGTTTTTGGCCTAAAGGTTATTTTCAGTACTGTCACAAGTATTGGCACCCATTTAATACTGACAAAACTTACCAACACACAAAGTAAGGAAACCTAAAAACTTAAAAGACAGAATCTCTCAAGATTTGCAGAACACCACCCTCTTCAGATTCCGGTTTCAAAAGGGAAGAAGTCAAAGGTATAATCATTTGTGTGTAGATTTGGACATGTCTTGTTTTTCTCCCCCTTGTTGGATGACCCAACTACAACCTTTTTGCAAAGGCAGTCAGTTTTTCATTCACACCTAGTGATATATAGTCCATGCCATGTATACTAATAAGGCTCTAAGAGCTTTTGTAGGGAAGACCAGTCCCAAAACATCACAGATCATCCATCATAGTTTTCTGTATAATCATGCTTTGTACACTAATTGTTGTCAATTTAATAGCGTATAACTTTAAACAAAAGCCCTTTCTTTACAGGTGATAATTGCTCCTCACAATGAACACCCACAGACTTGCGTTTGATCAGCTTAAGCTTGGAATAAACAGTTGTTATTGGAAAACAAAAATGATCAAAAGCACAGCTTGTATTGCCAAAAAAAAGTCTGTATAGATTTTTTGGGACATGCATATTTCATACAAATGCACAGAGACACTTTATTAGGAACATCTTTCCAATACTGAGAAGCAACAGATTTTGGGGTGGGTGATACAGTTAAAAATATGACATCATGATAATTAAAGATAATTTCATGAGACAATATTTATCACGAAACATGTGATAGCAGACAAAATGCATCAGTAGCAACAGATTCATAAAAATTACTACATAAATATCACCTGACGATATCCTTGATATGCTCAGAGAAACATAAAACTTATCACATTACGATAAAATATCTTCCTATTCCCCACCCCTACTTTGCGCTTCAAACATAACCTGAACCTGGTAAACCATGAAAATGCTGCATCTGCATGCTGTGAATCTCCACTTACAAAAAGTGCTCTACTAGATTTAGTTTTGGTAAATGGGGAAGCCACTGAAGTACACTGAACTCCGTCATGATGCTGGAAGTAAAGCCTTAGAAAGACAGGTCAACTGTGGCCAAAATGGGATGTAGAGTTGGTGGGGGGCAACGTATGCCAGGAAGCATTTCCCACACCAATTCACACCCAGCAGGAGCTCGAACCTTTCAACCAACACTGAGTCGCTGCACCGATCTGGCATCCGTTCGTTATATGTGTGTAAAGTCTGTACGTAAAGTCTTCACTAAGTCCTTAGTTAGTCCACTAGTTCGTTTTTAACCATCCTTTTACTAAATCTGGCTGCACCACAAATCCGTATGTTGTGTCTTAACTAGGAACAATTAAATCAGTGGTTCTCAAACTGTGGCACGAGTACCACTGGTGGTACTTGAAGGTGCATGAGGTGGTATGCCAGATGTCCTTGGAAAATGTACTTAGTGATTATTTAATAATTAAGAGATTATTTTAATTATCAAAATGTTCACGTGCAAATTACTTAAGACTCTCCATAATTTTGTTTTAATAAAATTAATCCGTATTTCATTACGTCCATGTGTTAATTGCTTCCCATATTTCGTATCTTATGAGATGTTATCAGTAAGCATTTTGCATTTGTCCAAAAACAATAGCTAAAAATGAATGTTTCTGTGATGAGATTCATAGGTGGTACTTGGAGGTTTTGGATTGATAATGGGTGGTACTTGGTCTAAAAGGTTTGAGAACCACTGAACGAAATAACGCGCATGCTAGCAACCCGATGTAAAACACTGTCGCTTTTACATGCTGACAACAAACTGTAACCTGTCAACCAACACACTGCCATGGAAACAAGGACAGCACAGATTTCCTACATTCTATGGACATACTGAGTCAAAATATATGTATATTTTCTGAATTAATCACTCACTTTCTTATCCACTTAATTGGACATGGTCGCGGGACAGCTAGTGCTTAGGTGGCGGCATAGGGCACAAAGGCAGGAACAAGCCTAGAGAGGGCACCAATTAATCGTAGGGCACACGCACTCATACAGTAAAGGCACATTTAGAGACACCAATTACCCTAACTCGCATGTCTTTGGACTGTGGGAGGAAACCGGAGTAGACTCCACACAGAAGAGACCCAGTGAGGCGACGGTGTTACCCACCGAGCAACCCCAGAACTGAATGACATCAAATTAAATACTTGTGGGTATATTTGTGTGTTTATTTGTCTTGACATTCCCTCCCGAAGATGTTTTCTGCATAACGGCACCGGTAAAGTGGACAGAAAATTGTCACAGCATTAGCGGTATGTCTTAGTGGATAATAAATTAGTTTGTTATAATTATTCAAATGCGTCCTAGAATAGCTTGGTGTATCAAAAATAGGGTTGGTCTAAAAGCAAAACCAGAGCAAACAGGTGGCTGAATATGTAATATTAGCAGTCAATAGTATGGCAACGACATACAAATACCCAAAACACTTTGAGCCTAATCCATTCCATGAATTAAAACAATGACTGGAAAGCAATTTTCTAAAACTGAACACTGCAAAAACTGATCTCCAAAAATTTGATCTCCAAAGTTGGCAATATTACCATCGACATTGATGGGGTTTCTAAGAATCCCTCAAAAGTTGTAAGAAACCTTGGGGTTTTGTTTGTCTCGTCACTCACATTTATGAATCATTTCAAATCGTTATAGAAAAAACTGCCTTTTTTCATTTACGTAATATTTCTCATCTTCAGCGATTGCTATGCATGAATGATGCCAAAACACTGGATCACTCCATCTTTTCTTGTCTTGATTACTGTAACTCTGTATTCACTGGCCTTCCTGCTAAAATGATCAGTAAACTTCAGTACATACAAAATCCTGTCACATATAATAACAGATCGGCTGACATCACCTCAATTCTAAATCAGCAACACTAGTTGCCTGTCTATACTTCCATAACTACTAAATCCTACTTTACATTTACATTTACAGCATTTAGCAGATGCCCTTATCCAGAGCGACTTACAATTGATATAGTCTTACAATCCAAGCAATTGTGGGTTAAGGATCTTGTTCAAGGACCCAACAGCTTGGCAGAGGTGGGATTTGAACCCTGGACCTTCTGGTCCATAGTCCAGTACCTTACCCTAGGCTACCACAGTCCTTATCACATTTAAAGCACTTCATGGTCTAGCACAAGCTTATCTTAATAGTTACACCCCTCCTTGTCCCCTCAGGTCCTCTGACAGTGGTACCATTTCTCGTCTGTCTACTATGAGTTCCAGGTCTTTCGGTGTGGTTGCTCCCAGCCTCTAGAACTCCTTGACTCTAGATATCCGCAAATGTACCTCTCTTTTCACCTTCAAGTCTTTGTTGAAGACTTTTCTTTTCCAAAAACACTTCTGTCACACTTCCTCTGTACCTCTGTGAATTTTTCTCTCTTGTAAGTGACCTCAGGTTTTATAAAGGCGCTATAGAAGTACAACTTTAAGGCTGACTGCTGCTCCAAGTCGGTAGAAAATAGCGTAATTTGATCTCGCCTGAACCGAAACCAAGTAAAGATATCCATCATAGGTCATCAAATGAAGTAGTCTGTCTCAGTCATCCCACTCAAAGTTCTCCAAACGAGCCACGTTTTGGTTGCCATCGCTTTCGTCACAACTTACACCTGCTCGAAGTTAGGTGTAAATATTTAGTAGCTACTTGCAGCTACGTACATACTAGTTTGTTTGGTGCAATGCACTTTGATTCAAACCTGAACTTAGTAAACATTTATGTTACAACTAGAGTACTTTTGAACTTACGCACAGCTGGAGCAAACTGGCCACAGGGCAAGTTGGGTCCAGGGATTCAAGCTGTTTACACCCTGTTCTGAGTTGTTGCATGACTGTTGTCCAATCAGCTCTCCAGTTTCACTGCCTCAGATCCCTATTCTTGACAGACATAAGTGGTAATCCTGTAGCCTATTCACCTCAAAGTTTAACAAGCTGTGAGCTCAGAACTGGTTATCTGATCAGCACTGTTGTAAAAAGTGATTATTCGATTTTCTGTAACCATCCTGTCGGCTCAAACAAGTCTGACCATTGTTCTCTGGCCTCTCTCATCAACAACACATTTCTGCTCACTGAACTGCCAGGCACAAAGTACCCGTTTTAACTCAGCATAACATTCGTCCACATTTTTCCTACAAAACAGCAAGTTTATAGTCCATTATATAGACTACATTATATATCATAGCCTACATAGAGGACAGTCAGTTACGGTTTGACAGACGACTGCAGATAAATTAAGGACAGATATATGGGATACAAAATAACAAAGACTCAAATGAAGTGTATAGGCTCTAAAAAGGAATAATCCTTTGCATGTTTCCTATTGGTGTATCTATAACTGCATTTCATTGGCTTTGTATTCATACTCTGCACAGTGACAATAAAGTTGAATCTAATCTAATCTAAATTCAGAGCAGCTTTAATTAGGGATGGGCGATATGAGCAAAACTCACGATATTTTCCACTATTAGTATGATAACGATATAATATGATATACCAAAAATAAATCAAATAGATGAGAACCCATTGGGACTTATTTGCACTAAGAATTTAGAACTGAATCACTGTGTACTGAATCGTGAATCGAGTTTCGGTTTCCAAATACCGAGCAAATGACAATAATTGAAACTAATTTTTCTAGTCAAAATGTGCCGAGAACCAAATTTAACAAGTTCCGAGGTCGAGAACCGAGTATACATGCCAACGACTTTCCTGCTTAGACTCAGGATCCTAGAGTGACTCCATGACTTTAGTTTCATTCTTAGATTTCTCATCTACGCCGCCCAAGGAGGTTGGGTCCCTTTTTGAGTCTTGGTCCTCCCAAGGTTTCTTCCTCATAACACTTAGGGAGTTTTTCCTTGCCACTGTCGCCCTAGGCTTGCTCAGTTTAGGATTGGACGTAGATATTAGGAGATCATCTAAAATTGTAAAGTTGCTTTGAGACAATGCTCCCTTGTAAAAAGCGCTATATAAAATAAATCTGACTTGACGTGCTGAACAATGTAGAAAATGATACAGTAATGCACCCTGAGTAAAGTATATTTTATAAACACCTAAAAATCAGGTCATAAGGCTCTTCTATTATTTCATAATTGTTTTATCAACAACCTGCCTCGACAGGTAAATTAAACAAAGCACCTCGACCATTTGAGCTACCCAGACTGTATGTAAACTTCAGGGCAAATATAACCAGTCAGCATGTGGTGTAGTACATGCACCTCAGGCCAAAGCGGCAGCTTGTAAAAGGAGAGCACTGTTGCGTTCTGTCTGGCAGTGGCTGACATGTCCATGTCTGTGCAGCACAAGTAGGCCAATCCCCGCAGTGCACAGGAAAGGGCACAGCGAGTGTGTCTGCAGCCATGGAGAACGCTGGTCACGACAGCCCCAGGCTAAGCACTCAGTCCAAGTTTGGAGAGAGTGAACTGGCAGGCCTCCACTGTACTGCACATACATGCACATAGACACAGTACACTCACACTGAGCCTTAGATACATGGTGCAGTCAGAGGGAGAGACACAAAATGCGCCGAGCTCAAGCTGCCTTACAGCCAAGAGAGAGGCAGAAGAGCATTGTGCTCCACCACAACGTACGACGTTCATTTCCTTTAGCAGATCCACAGAATAAAGATCTGCTTGGTAACCATGGTGATTAAAGTTAAGAAATGTTTGTTTGGTTTACTTAACACAGCTTTCAGCATCGATGGCTAATTAGGACAGACACAAGGTTACATCGTTATGCAACATACAGGTGGAGTCTGAGGTCGGGATCGAACCGGGGACCAGCCTAGCGGTTGAGGTACTGGACTCTGGACCAGAAGTTCCAGGGTTCAAATCCCACCTCTGCCAAGCTGCCACTGTTGGGACCTTGAGCAAGACCCTTAACCCACAACTTCTTGGATTGTAAGACTGTATCAATTGTAAGTCACTCTGGATAAGGGCGTCTGCTAAATGCTGTAAATGTAAAAGATGGCCATGCTAACCGCTGCGCCACCATGCCACCCCAGCTAATAAACAGTATATAAAACAACAATAATCTTTATTGATAGCATTCTTTATTTGGACTGCTTTACATACAAGTTCATGTAAAAATGCATGAAAATGAATATCACTCAGAGGTACAGGTGGGCAATATGGTGATATTTTATTGTATTGTGATACATTTAGACAATATGCTTTCCTAGTTTAATTGAATGAAGTACAGCACATTTTAAATAAAAATCGCTTTAGTAAGTATTGGACAATATTTCAATGGTAGATTTCACCATTCACAGACAAAATTACTGATGCATTTTGTCTGTGATCTCATGTATTGTGATAAATATCGTGTGATATATATCGTGTATGTATAATGAGACCAAAAGACAAAAGGACTACGAATAGGCCAGGTAACAAAATGTTCTGTCCTCTGGATTTAAACTTAAAACTGAACTTGTCAGACCTTTACTGTTTGTAAACGTGGCCTCTGAATTATGCACCACCAACCTTTGTTCTCTGGCCACCAACCTTTAAGATGCTGTCTAGTACCACAAGTAAACTAAATATTGTTACGGGTACAGTTAGGGGTTTGTGATATGTATTATCTAAGATCGTTTTAATGATCGTTAAGTTCATATATTCACTGCACCATGTAACCAGGAAGGACAGACTGCTGCACATGTGCACTGAGTGCCACAAGTCAAGGTGGCGTTCCATCTAAAAGTGCATGACAGAAGTTAAAACTGAAGGAACAAACTGCACCAGGAGACAAAATACAGACACCACCAGCCTCGCAGTCTGTGTTGTTAGAATTAATTGCTAGACATGGCTCATCCTCATTTGCATGGAGGTGGTTTGGCTTTGAAAACAGATACTGCTCAAACGACAATCAGCAAAGTATGCCGGAAATCGGTTGCCATTAAAGACAGCTGGACAAATAACTTCTTTCACCATCTGTGAACTAACCACTGTGCAGAATGTGAAGATTATGACAAACTTCAGGAGTCAGGTGTCCATATCAGGCTCAGATCAGTCAAGGTACCGGCACAAAAATCACACTCCGCAAACCTCAGCTGAATCATTCTGCAAAAAAAGTGCCTTACGACAACACAAGCAACAGATGGCAAGACATAAATGCTGTCACCACTTTCTCTGCGAAGACATAGTGCCAATTCAGGTGGCTGAGAGACAGAAGTTCTAACAACTTCTGAGTAGTTTAGAAGATATGTACTGCCAAATTACCGTTGAATTACCGTATTTTTCGGACCATAAACGCACCGGATTATAAGACGCGATATCAACGATCGGCTGCTAACGGGTGTATTTTCATACATAAAGCGCACCAGGTTATAAGGCGCATGAAATGAAACAAAACTCTTAAGTTCCGTCGGAAGCTCAGTTTGGTCTTTACCTGGCGCAGGGCGTCTTCTTGCTTCCTCCACTTCCGTACCATTGATTCGTTAATGTTGAATTCTCTTGCAGCTGCTCTATGTCCATGTTGTACTGCGTGACTGATAGCGTTGAGTTTGAAATCCGCTTCGAAAATAAATGAATGAATGCACGTACCCTAATGCTGAAGCACATACGTATTACTCCGCGATGCTGCGCACTACGGTGGCCGTAAGCTTCGTAACTTACCAAGGCCGTGCTAAAACATTTTGACAGATTTATGAGCGCCGTGTACCATCTACAATCGGTTCTAGGTCAGAAAGCACAACCAGAATTCATTCATACATTAGACGCACCGCATTTTTAGGCGCACTGTCGATTTTTGAGAAAGTTAAAGGATTTTAAGTGCGCCTTATGGTCCGAAAAATACGGTATTTACAAAATCCAAGATGATATCGAGAAAGCAGTTTTTGTCAATATTGCACACCCCTAGGTACAGTATATTGCGAAAATATATGCATTGTGAAAGCACTTGTATAGTCATAAACTGCATAGTAAACTATTCTGTTTAAAATTGCCAGTCATTGTACAGCTCCATTGTTACTTGCTGTTAAATTCTTGAAATAATCGTTTTATTTATTTACTTAATCGTGTTCTCTCTATCTACTTCTAGGACTTGTACTACGATGATTAAGGTAACAGAATTTTTTTTTTCCCCACACAAACTTTCAAGCACCACTGTAGGTGTACAATTGAAGAGAGTAAATTTAACAACAACCCCAGAATTCTAACACAAACTGTCCCATATTGGCATGTGTCCCCATTAACAGTTCTACTTAAACAGTCTGTCAAGTAGAAGCAGATGGCCCTTGCCAATAAAAGTCAATTTATTTACATCAAGTGTTCTTAGTCTGCTGAAACTGCTGCACTGCAGTCATTTTATATTTTATCATCATATTGGTCAGAGGGCTATATCCTGGGGTAGTGTTTCCCAGTCTCACAATGTACGATTTAATTTTGGGAACAGGCAAAAACCTTGTAAGTCAAAAGGAGCCACCAGGGGATGATGTTCGGAATATTAGGCAATTATCTCTAATACAACACCCACTAAGGAGTCCTTAAACAGGCATTAAGTTAATGCTAACGTTTTAACTAAGCATTACAATAATACGTTTCGCAAACAATGGAGGGTTGACACCATTTTGCTAAGTGATCACCCCTTGGGGTCCTTAAAGTGTCATAAATATGAAGACTCCCTAGTCTAGATACAAAAGTTCAGCATGTTTGGTAATCTCAGTTGTGCACCCTGGTCTTTCAACATTCCGATAGCTTAGAGTCAAATGCTGGAGGAAACTTGACGTTATGCCTTATTTCAAGTTTGGCAATAGCTGTTAATGTTGAAAAAAAGTGTCATTAAAGCTCCTACATCACAAAAACACCCAGTTATTTTCCAAATAAGCAGTGCCAAGCTACATTACAGAAACTCTAAGTACATAACGCACAAATTAATGAATGTTAATAAGAATGTTGTATCAATTATCTCTGCAGACACAGCATTGCATTGTTACTGAGTCACCTCTGATAAGTAATTTGTGTGAAACAACCTTCAACAATGACACTCTTCAATAAACGACTTGGGGAATTGGGTCAATAGCGAAGACCACTAAAAACCAATAAAACTCAGCTAAAACATTTTATCACAACTGCTTAAACAACAACTCAGTAAATGGTTACGATTTTTTTTTATACTAGGAACATCTTACAGAATCATCCTCAATGACATGTTCACAAATTGGTGCATCAGCATCTATATCACATTCTGTACAGTCAAGTTGTGTTTGGGATCATTAGTAATATCCCAAATCATTAATACTCATTTTAAATAACGAAGACGAAAAACCTAAACTAAGACAAAATGGTCCAGGTTAAATAGCAAAAAAAATATGTCTGAACTATTACTAATATTACACAAACTTTTAACTATTCACTATTCTACCTAAAACCACTAACGTCTTCATCATGTATGCTGGTACCACCAAGCCACCAATCATCTTGGGCCTACTTTGGAGGCAGTCAGCAGCACAAACTCAACAAATAAAATACCAAATATGATTTCAGACAGCTAGATATGAAGGTGTTCAATTATCTATTTCATCAGAGTGACATTCATATGCCTGACACTTGATTTCCAATCCATACAATCTAGTGTTAATAAATGATCTAGATAAACATTTGACACATTTTACTTTTCCCAAATAGCAAAATTTAACTCAGACACGATGATCAAAATGTTACTTGTTTCCCAGTCGGTCCTCCGAACTACACAAAATATGTTCAATTTATAAACTATTTATATAAACCTTTTAAACAAACACAAATTGGTAATATAATTTATGTATGCACAGTCCTGGTGTTCTCCACATTGTTACAGGTATTCAGGCACAGCTGACTTGGTCACCAAATTTGGTATCCTGTCCAGGTAGGGTAGTAACAATTGTATGTGATTACACAATAGGATAATCACAATGATTTAAGATCGTCACAATTAAATTAAATTACTGCAATTACGTAGGACTACAGTAAATGTCCACAGTTGTTAGATATCTGCAACAAGCAGAATGTGAACTGGATGTACTGAGGAGACTATCTGTGAATATAAGAAAGCAGTAAATGCATTCATTGAGACATATGGGGTTAAGAAAAAAAAAGTCTGAACGTCTAACTTGGTGCTGTAACATGTTTAGAGGGCAGCGCTGAGTAATGCTGGTGTTAGTTATGTAGATAATTCTATAATTTTGGCATGTATGCCGGCAGAGTGAGTTTTGTTGCTGATATTGTCACTTTTGTAATGCTTTGCATTTTTATTTTTATATATTTGCTTCGCTGTGGGTCTGCTAGGAGTCGAATGAAAGTTTCCAGACATTCCCATACTTACAAATGGAGGCTTATAAACAGTAATTGCACTATTCAATTGGACTAGATGTCAGGACAAATAAAAAATACAAAAAGCCAGACAGTGCCAGCTACGTAGCAATATCAGTGTTTGAAAATATTAGGTATTTGAAATGTGCGTCTTGAAAGTTCTTTTTTAAAATTCAGGAAATAAAAAAAAAATCATAATAAAACTTCACATTAAATTAGAATTAAGAAAAATCATGTTGCTGTGAAAATTTTCAAAATTTGGAATTTCCACAACCCGAAATTTCCTACAGCTTAAATTTTTTTAAAAGCTTGATTTTCCTCCACGTCAATCTTTGAACCTGAATTTTTTATTGCCCAATTTTTTTTTGCAACAAAACAATAATAGGATGCAATATCATTGCTGCAAAGCAGTACATAAATAAGCAATTAATATAGACATCTGTTACAAATTTTTAGGTAAAATATGGTAATCAGAGTTCAGTGCAGTACTATATACTGTAACAACATACATTAGGCAGCATTGTACTGTGTCTTTGCTGTTTTGAGTCTTGTAACTCCAGACTGGTTGCACTGTCTGGAGTTAAAAAACAAATTTTTATTTCCTATGATAAACTTATTATAATTTGTAAGACCTCGGGCTGTTAAAGCAAACGGCCATTGCTCGGATGGATAATAAATGGTATATACCCGTATACACAATACATACTTTTACGTAAACAATGACAAGTTCTTTCAGTCAGTCGCATGTGATGCAAACAGCCGGGTTCATCGAGAATACAACCCAACAGAAACTCGCTCGTCCTGTAGGAACTTTATCACCATCTGGATGCAGGGGTTTTATGACAGAGCAGATGAGTAAAAAGTCAAACAAGGACTCCCCCTTAGAAAACAACTCTAATCTGAATAAGGCTTATGGATAACATTTAAGGAGGTAACAGACCTGCTGAAAAAACACCAGAACATGTTTTCCATACTGGTCAAAAAGCAAATCCAAAACGTTCCATGTAGGGCCAATTTGGTTTAAGTTGGTGAACCCACAGCTCTTGGTGGTAAATGTGGTTGCCCTCATACCACTGTCAAAACACAACATACGTTGGTTGTTGCTGTTTTTGTTTTTATCAGGGGAACTGTAAATCCCCAAACTGTCCTCATTAATTCATTAGTTCCAAAATGTAATGGATTATTACTCAACATAGAAAAGAGAAACCTGTTTTTCATGCAATCATGCATGGGGTTGCACCGTTTAAAAGTGAAAAAATGTAAACAATGACGTTTTGGTTTGTGGGTTGACTGCTTTAAAGCTCTACTGCCTTCATGTTGGCCTTGAGAACAAACCGTGAAGACACTGAAATAACAAAAAACTGCAAAATATAACACTGCCACAAAAATAAGGTAATTCTGACGTGACTTCAGCAACAAAGTCATTTTTCGCTGGAGCGCACCTAATAAATAACCATTTCATACCGCACACTAATGCGAAGGACTATAGATATATATTGATATGTTATATATTATTATATTATAAATAATTATTACAACTGGCGCATTATGCAGCACGACAGAAGTGTTAACATTATCAAACTGCCATTCTCCAAAGACGACAAGATGTCGGTGAAGTTCAAGTTCAGACACAATTAAAGAGCGGTAAGGAGTTTAAGTTACGCCGAGTAACATCACTGTGTGCCTATATCTTAGTTATTTTTCTGTTTTTGTTGTCAGTTCATATAAGGTTTTTTTGCTAGCAAAATCTTGATTAGAAGAAAAGACGTAATGAAGCCGTCTTCAAGGCTTTATCAGTTATAGCCAGCTTAATAGCTAACCTGTACCAACTTATTTTACTTCAGAAACATGAGTTCAGCAGCGTGTTTGTTCGCTAAACGTTTAAAAACTCGGCAGTTTGTTTGCTGTATCCTATTAAAACTGTTATGTCAGGGGAGCTAGTCAGCTAGCTAGCTGTCACTGCTGAGGAGGAAAGGATACTGGAACAAAAATGCACGCAGGAAACTGTGCCTGAATTTACCAGCTGATTTTAGCTCGAGAGAAGCAAACGAGCGAGGTTCCAACTAACACTGTGCAAACTGCTGCTCAGGACTAGGCTGAACAAATGGACGTTAAACTTGGTGAGACTCTCGGTAGCGGTAAGCACTCATACGGTGTAACGGGTCCGCACTCCGACTCGCTCCTTTTAACTTTTCAGCCCAAACATCCACTCAGATCGCAGAACAGCAACGCCATCAGATTAGCTGGACATTGCTGCCTATCTGACACTCCGAAATCACACAGATCTATAAAGAAGCACTCATGGCTTACCTTATTAAGATGGGATATTGTGAGAGAGGAGGGAAATGTACCAGCCCGTGCTGATCCTCTGCAGAGGAGCTGATTACGGTGCACCCAGAGCGCGCTGCACCCAGCCAGCAGCACAGCCTCGCACCATGCGCACTGCTTCAGAGTAAAAGTCTCTACTGCAGCTGATTTACAGCAGCCCCATTAATCCTGCATCGTTCCAGTGATGTGTACATCAGCGTCACTCCTGGCAGTGTTACTAGAACTGGGGTTTTTACATTTTTTGATTGAGTTCCACTCTAAACTGGGGTTTGCTTTCAGTTTTGGTGTGTTTTTGAATTTCTTGTGGAGCTTGACCTTACAAACACAGCTGCACAGCTGAGTTCCATCTGGTTGACTGCTAGTGAACAGCATGTATCAAGAACAGCAGAGTGTGACATTTAGCACTTTGAGATGTAAGATTTAAAGGAACATGAGCCAACCAACAGTTTCTGAGGATCTAAAAAGTGGATACAGATTTTAGTGGGGAAAGGCAGACACTGACAGGATAGTTGCAAAATGCCCCTAAGCACAACCACAAAGATAAACACCGAATCATGAGTCAGTCTCAATAAAAACTGTAAGTCATGAGTTCTAGAAAAGCTGGAATGAATGAAACAGATGTCTTTCAGAAATTGTTTTGTATCAAAAAAGAACACTTTGTCGGAGTATATGCATAGAACATTCTAGCCACTCAGGTGGTTCAGTGGTCTAATATGCTAGCCCACCATTGCAGGGAACAGGGTTCTAGTTCCAGTGGGATTTCTGGCTTATGGGCATCACATGTAGAAATGGTTGCCTGTGACTGACAGAGAGAAGGTCGGTCATGAGTGTAGTGCTGCAACAGTGAAAGCTACCTAGCAATTCAGTGGACTAGTATTACACACAGAACACACTTGCACACCTACAATTGAGCACTGTGTTCTCTGGGGATAGGTGCCAGAAAACCCAACAACTCTACCAGAAAGAAACTGGAGTAAAATGTGTAAATATTCTCATTAACAAAACCCTATAATAAAACTTAATATGTGTGAATGTAACGAGGATATATGTAAAAGATAACAATATTAGAGCGAAAGGATAAGTTTACTGGGGAAATGGAGGCTCTAGTAGTCTGTTGGGCCAACTCTAGCCTGGATACTAGATGAGATACGGCTGGGCATTTAGGCATACAAATTCTTTATGGTATCCTGTGGCCCATTTGCCCATAGATGTTGCAGCTGGGCCTGTAGATCCTGCACACTCGTAGGTTGCTCAGGGCATGTAAGTGTTGCAATCTGGCGGAGACATTCCTGGGAAACCCTTGCTTGTGGGTGGGGTGGGATTAAACAACACGTGGCCCAGATTGTCATGCACATATAGCTGAGTTGTTAATGTCCCTTGGATCACTACTAGGGGTCCCCAAGTGACGTATCCGATGGCTCCCCAGATCATCACATACAGTGGGGTAAAAAAATTTAGTCAGCCACTGATTGTGTAAGTTCTCCTACTTAGAAAGATGAGAGAGGTCTGTAATTTTCATCATAGGTACACTTCAACTATGAGAGACAAAATGAGAAAAAATAATCCAGGAAATCACATTGTAGGATTTTTAAAGAATTTAATTGTAAATCATGGTGGAAAATAAGTATTGCCCCAAAACATCACTGCTCTAGAGGAGATCTGCATGGAGGAATGGGCCAAAATACCAGCTACAGTGTGTGCAAACCTGGTGAAGACTTTTGAAAATGTTTGACCTCTGTCATTGCCAACAAAGGTTATGTTACAAAGTATTGAGTTGAACTTTTGTTATTGACCAATACTTATTTTCCACCATAATTTCCAATTAAATCCTTTAAAAATCCTACAAATGTGATTTCCTGGATTTTTTTTTTTTCTCATAGCCATAGATTTTTTTCTGTCTCTCATAGTTGAAGTGTTACCTATGATAAAAATTACAGACCTCTCTCCTATCTTTCAAAGTGGAGAACTTGCCACAATCAGTGGCTGACTAAATACTTTTTTTTGCCCCACTGTAAAGTAGTTGGGGCAGTGTGTCACTATACAGCCAAAGCAGGATTGAAGCATTTCACTATGGGAACCTCCATACTGTAACCCAACTGTTGTCAGATCTCAGAAAGAATTTGGATTAGTTTGCTAAAGACGACGACACAGATCCAGTCCGTTAGTAGTCCCAGGTTTTTCAATTCACGACACCACTGCAAACGAAGGACTTGTCATTGACAGGACACATATTGGGCGCTGTGACAACAAATTTCCTTATGCTAAGTGTCTGGAAATGGTCGGGGCAGAGACAGAGGTGTGTAGTGAAGGTGCCACCTGTGTAGTGAAGGGGCCATTCGGAGCCAGCTAGGTCAGAATTGGCTTAGAGGGCGGGCAATTCGCCAAAACATCCATCCTGCTTCTATCTTTCCAATGATGTTCATTCCCATGATTCCAATGATGAAGGGCAAAATGTCTTCAAATGGTCATAGAGGCATATCTAGCAGTCAACTATCACTCACCAAGAGGTACACTATCCAAAAGTAGCCTCTTTGTAAGGCAGGGGGGGGAAGTACTTTTTGGCAAGACCCAGTGTCTAACCAGACCACACTTGTAATCATTTACAAAACCTCCCTGCGACGTAACTGCATGCCAAGTTTGCAGCAATTCAACATTTCTATCTGGGTGAGTTTTTTTAGTCAGTGGCTATATTAGCATATCAAAGAAGTATTGCTCATTGTGAGGCTTTATTTAGAACTTGCCAAATAGCACTAAAAAGTAGTTATACCAAGACTTTAAAGACTTTGCCTGTTATTATGTAACGCCACTCCAAACTCCAACCAACACTTGCCATTCTGATTTATGCTTGTGTGCAGCTGCTCAGCCATTGAAATCAAATCTATTACGCTTCCAGAGCTATGCTGGAATTTGCTAGTAAATGGTGTACATGTCAGCACTTCAAGATTGAGCTGCTGTTGCTCCTAGGTGCTACCACTTCATAAAATCAGAGCATATAGTTGACTGTCAGTTCTAGCGGGGCAAAGATTTGACTGAAATATTTTAAAAATGTTATGCTGACTTTAAAAAAGTAGCTATTCCATGCTAGCTAGTTTACTGTATGCAAATGCATGTTTTTTTTTATTTTATTTCACTGATTTTTCCCTTCCAGTACAAGCAAAATGAATTCATACTCCAAATTTAGTTTAGCTTTTGTTAGCTTCAACTTTCTTCTTGACTATAACCCTGCTTCTAGAACAGCCCTATGTATGTATTTTAAAAATTATATTAGAATGTTAATAATTTAGAATGTCATTTCTTAAAACAAATGTTTTATTATTGGTCACAATGTGACCACACTTGGGAAAACCAAATTCAAAAGCTGATGTAGTTGAAAATGAAATGTATTTTATTCTCTTGTCACATATGTTTAAAAATAAAATACACTAATTGACAAAAAAAAAAGGCAGAAATGTCAGATTGCTGAAAACTTTGGCATGCAGTCATGTCGCAGGTAGATATAATTACAGATGTGGCCTTGCCACAAGAGGGCGTAAAAGTGCTTCCTCGTTCCGCGGCTACTTTTGGGTAATGTACCTCTTGCTGAAAGATTGTCGCCTGCTTGGCATGCCTCTGTGACACAGTTGTCCTGCAGATCCTGCACACTCGTGGTTTGCTGAAGCTGGCGTCCCACAATTGCTCGATTGCCGATAAATCAGGCGACCGGACAGGCCAAGGAAGTGTTGCATCCTGTAATGACATGTAATGGGCACTGTGACAACAAATTTCCTTCTGCTAAGCGCCTGGAAATGGTCCAGGCAGGAGACAAGCGTGTGTAGTGAAGGTGCCACTTGCATCTGGATTTTAGACAATGAAACTGTGGGAGCTGCTTGTGCTTGTCGGTAGATCTACTGCTGGTCAGTCCGTGTGGGCGTGCCGTTATGGAACCACTGCTCCCATCACCTCCTAACAGCTAGGTCAGAATGGTCTAGATTGGCGTGCAATTCATTGAAACGACGATCCTGCTTCTCTCAGTCCAGTGATGTGCCCCCTCTCAAAGACAAAATGTCTTTAGAGGCATGTCTAGCAGTCAATGATCTCTCACCAAGAGGTACACTTCCCAAAAGTACCCTCAGAGAGCCTTTTTAAGAGCAGTGGAGGAAGCAATTTAACACAGTCTTGTGTGTCTAATTAGACCACACTTGTAATCATTTACATAACTGCCTGCGACATAACTACATGCTGATTTTTGCAGCAATCCGACATTTCTATTTGGTTGCGTTATTTTTTTTGTCAACAAGTGTATAATTAAAAAAGTAGTGTAATAGATACAATTAGATTGATCTATTATAATAAAGTATCTGCAATTCACCACTGTGATTGCATCAATTATAGATGTCCTCTTTCCAGTTTTTAAAATCTCAGTATCCCATTATTATCACATGATATTGATCCTAGACACATTCATTATATGCCAAATAAATTAATTGGCTCTGTTACAATTACAATTTTACTTACCTACTTAAAGGACCAAATCAGATGGTATGGTTACACTGCTCTACTCATGCAATAAATTAATTTCATCCACATAAAAATGTTCATATGAAATGTATACATATCATCTAATCAAATAAACACAACTTTCTATACACAACGTTTATAACGCATAACCAAAAATGGAAACTGTAGTTATGCCGCCCTCTAGTGAAAGACTGGCAGATGTCAGACAAAAGTTATTCATGGGTCAAATATGTGATGTGTTTGGATTGTATCCAAAGTCAGTCTATTTTTTTTTTTTTATTCAAATTATTACATGACACATGTAAAAGCATAAATAAACTTTATAGTGCAATTTGTCTTTCATACTAATGGCTTGCACTATAATTTTTTTTCTTTGGAATCAAAATACTTGCACAAATGAATGCAGCAGCAAAAACTATATAACGTTGTGTTAACATGTTGCGTTATAAAACCTTCAGATAAGCAAAAAAGACACCTTTTCCTTTTTTGACCCATGTCTCTACACCCCCCTCTTGATTTTAGAGACAGAATGCTCCCATTGACACGGATTTAAATGAAGAAACCACAGAACAGGCCTGGATGAGTCACTATGTAACCACTGGCCAGGGGCTATAGTTCCAGATTCTAAAATGTTCAGCCGTTTGGTAACCAAGGTGATGAAATTAAGATCTTATGAAGATAATAGTTATTACAGAACAATATTGCCTAACTTTGTCTTGCCCCCAGCTGAGAAAAATAACACTGTAACAGTGTCTTATCAAAATGTGAAGTATAACCTTGATGCTGTCGTAACTGTTTTAAGCTTTTTTATACTGTTAGGTATTGTAAAGTTCTAATGTAACCTGAGCTGGTAAGTGATTGTGGTATGTAGCATGTTATACAACTGTTATAGTGAAGTTTTTGGACATTTTCACACCAAAGCGGTATCACTCCAACGATGCATTGCCAAGTAACGACAAGCTTTATGCCTTCAGCTCGTGCCTGCGGCCAAGTAACAGCCAATTGTTGACAATATGTCACATACTGTATCGCATCATGACATTGCTCAAACAACAAATATTGCATAATGGTGGCCTAAGACTTTTGCACAGTACTGTCTGTATAAGGTGACATAGTAATCATTCAATAGTTTAAAGCAACTGCGAAGCCGTCAGAAGAAGGTTTCAGTAAAGCCATCTCAAAAGACTAAACAGACATTCACTCTGTTGTTACTTTTTATTCAGTCATAGCTTTATTTTAATCCTAGGTGGCACATGGCCAAAATATACAACCCTCTCTTTCAGAGTGGTGAAGAGTCACGTGAAGACTTTGCTCCACATCCAGGTGAAACACGCTGGATTAGAACTGTACAGTTTATGCAACACTGATGTATGTCCTACTGCCCCTGTGAAGCTGGTGTCTAGGTGTCAGAGGTTAACCAATGAGATACACAACAGGTAATTACAGTGTGAGGACTTCTTCTGTTCTTCAGAGCCCTATGCAACGGCGCTGCACTTCCGTTTCGGTGGCTCGTCATGATTCCCATACCTGCTTCTTGGGTCATACTACACTGGTATAATACAGCAGTCCTAACACAGGCCCCACTGTGAGCGCCCCTGATTCTGCCACTCCTCTTGTGCTCCTTACAGGCAGGCTGGAGCGAGAACATGGAGTGTGTGAGCGTCCTGTATGCGTGTGCTAAACGAATATTTCTGTGCTGGTGAGTACAGTAGCCCCTCTAATGTGGCCGTGCCTGGCCCACCATCTTCAGCCTGGCCTGGTCAATCACGTCCAGCAGGTTCTTGGCATCGACGGCGAGTGCATGGGCTGCAGTCAGCATCTGCTTCTTGTAGTCCTGCTGCAAGCTAGTCATCACGTACTGCTGCGCGAGCTTCATCTTATTAATCAGTTCAGCCAGGTCTGAATTCAGCAGTTTCTGAGCCATCTCCACCTGAAGGCCACAGAACAGGCTTTGTAGTTCTATAATTACAGTAGTAATTGTAGTCCATCTGTTGTTCTACATACTTTGTTAGCCTCCTTTCAATCTGTTATTCAGTCAGGCATCATTTGGGCAATCTCAATCAATCGTTCATTCTCAGCACTGCAGTTTCACATGTGGTGGTGGTGTGGGTACGATTGGATCAGACACAGCAGTGCTGCTGGAGTTTGTAATCACTGTGACCAGTCACTGTCCACCCCATTAGACACTCCTTCCTAGTTGGTCCCACTTGTAGATGTAACGTCAGAGACAGGAGCTCATCTGTTGTTTGCGTTAGTCATCCTCTAATCCTTCATCAGTGCTCACAGGACACTATGGCTGGACACTTTTGGTTGGTGGACTATTCTCAGTCCAGCAGTGATACTGAGATGTTTAGAACTCCAGCAGCACTGCTGTATTTGATCCACTCATACCAGCACAAGACACACCAAGGGCATACACTGAGCCCAGTTGCTTTGAGGCTTATTGTGAGTACGCCCTAACACACACCACCACAACAGTGTCACTGCAGTACTGAGAATGATCCACCACCCAAATAGTACCTGACCTGTGGGGGTCCTGACCATTGACGAACAGACTAACAAAGTATGTAGAGAAACAGATGGACTACAGTCTGTAATGGTAAAACTACAAAGTGCATCTACATGGTAAACAGAGCTGATAACCTATAATGGACAGTGAGTGTAGAAACAAATGGTGTTCATAATATTCTGATATGACTGTGTATATTTCAGCTACAGCAATCTGCAGGGTTACTAAGTGGGAGAGATAATGGCTGGGAAAGCAGTCGTACCTCTCGGTGAGTGTGAGTTGGCAATAATGGAATAGTCTCATCCACTGTAGCCAGAAGATTCCTCAGTGCTAAGCCAACCTCCTGAAAAACAATTCAGCATGATGACTATTTGTTCTGTAATAATGAAGAACACAGGCATGGAAGGAATACAATTTAAACACATGTATGGAGGAAGAAAAGTACAGCTTGGTCTGATGAATTAGAATGAATTATATTTGATTAATGTGTTTAAAATAATGCAAGCATAAACTACGCAGAGGATTTGAATCAAAGTATTGAGCATTTTCATATATCCTGTGATAACGGAAATAATGACGTTTAAACGTCTGTTTAGAAAAAGCAGACAAAATACAAATAGTAACTGTTGTTTTAAACCATTTACCTTTCTTCGTTTATGCATTTGTTTAGAAGGTTTTTAATCTCGCCTGCTATTAGACAAAGTAATAATTACGTTCATTATGGCTGTTTAATTAGTGATATGTGAGCCAGGTCCAGCTATTTAGTATATATTATTGCCAGTTTTTCTGGTTCTGGACAGCTAATTAAATGCAGTTAATTCTTTCCTATAAACAGCTTGCATCTGCATCAGTGGCTGTGCATTGTAACTGAGAGCGACTATATTGCTTTCGTTTAACGAAGGTTTAGATGCTATATTTAAAAGCTAATGTACATTGACACTTGTTATTGTACTCATATGGCTATGGATACAGTCCAGTGTTCTCATGTTTCAGTACAGAATTTGTTTTACCAGTAGTTTCACAATTATTTTAATTTTAGATATGTCTACAATAATATCTTAATTGTTGTACTAATGATTTGTGAGTTGACATTATCGAGGATCACTCACTTTGCAAAAAACAGTCAAAAACACACCTTACGAGGTCACATATTCGCTGTGTCATATAGCAAGCTAGGACAGACTACTGCATACGTGCACAAACCAAACTAGTCTACCTAATAGTGCATGACTGAAGTTAAAAATGAGTGCACAAACTGGAGACAAAACACAGACACCACCAGTCTCATGGTCTACGTCGTTAGACTTAATTGCTCACTCGTACTCACTCGCTCGGAGCTTGTTTGGTTTTGAAAAAAAGACATGTTGCTCAAAGACGTCTATCTGCAAACTCTGTCGTAATTCATTAAATACAGCTCGATGGATAACTTTTTTCACCATGTGTGAACTAGCTACCGCACAGAATATAAACACGATAAAACATGACAAACTTCGTCGACAGAGTGCGTTGTCATGGACAGATATGGCTGGGATGTTCTGCTTGACCATAAATGTGTTGTTGTGGAAAAATGTGAAACCTTCCACAGTTTTTATTTGAATGCATCAGTTTTAAGTAAATAAATAAGTTGTTTTCCTTACATTAAAATTTCCTTCAATGTTACTTCCATTGCTGTCTTTAACAATTAATGTCCTATTAACAAGAGCAAGCCAGTACCATGTTTGTCATCGTATCCACAAGTCAGATCTATTTATATAGCACTTTTTACAATGGAGCATTGTCTCAAAGCAACTTTACAAGTTTAGATGATCTCCTAATATCTACGTCCAATCCCAAATTGAGCAAGACTAGGGCGACAGTGGCAAGGAAAAACTCCCTAGTTCTAGGAAGAAACCTTGGGAGGACCAAGACTCAAAAAGGGACCCAACCTCCTTGGATGATAAATCTAAGAGCGAAACTAAAGTCATGGAGTCAAGTCACAAGGCTGAACAACTAATTATATGTATAAATCAGGTATAGTTTTTACAAACCATCTCAATTAACTTATCTCCAATACACAAACCAGGAGCTGTGATCTTTATGTATAAATCAATCTAACTGGCTCTACAATTAAAACGCAAGTCACTTAACAAGCATGACTAGTTGGTTACAGTTAAAATAATCAAACCATTAAATAACTAATGGTTATATGCTATAATACTGCAATGCTACGATAATACTGATTTCGGTGTATATGTCATACCTTTACCATGGGCACATACTCCTCAGGAGAAGCAGGCTGGATTTTACTGGACATCTCAATAACAGCTTTCACCAGTGCGGTCACGTTTTCGTAGACTTTATCATTGGAGCGGTCCAGATTAGCCGTAGGGGGGGAGCTAATCTCTTGAGGCTGGATCTGCATTCAAAAAAGAACACAAAACACTGAATGCAACAGCAATGAAATTGGGACATTTCAGACGTATAGCAGGGAGCAGTATTCTACAAATCAGAGTTAAACACCATCCAAAGGTTCCTACTTTAGTATGGTTAGAAATGTCACCATTTTACCACCACCATTATGATTAGCATAGTACAGGCTTTTAATGTGAATTATTAAAGAATCAAATACCATAACAAATTGTTAGGAATGACATCTGGGCTGGCATTAAAATATGAAGTGCCCATGGGCAGAATTGTCATTTATAAAAGTTTTCACACCGAATAATGAGAGCTCTCAATAAACACTCTTAACTGAGCAATTCCAAAGTCAGGGAACTTGAGGTGTTGTAAACTCAGTCAGATGTTTTATAAAGACCAGCCCAGATCTCCCTCCTGCTGCTGGAATGAGCTTGTAAAACTCTGTTGTGTTTCCAAACAACAAGCTTTAGTTCTGCACCAACACACCGGTTCAGCTTTTTCAATGTTTGTGAACGAAAATAGCAGCTTGTTTAAAGAATTTCAAGAAGCCCGCAGAAACTGCTAAGATGATCAGTAGTACTGTCTTGTCAGAAGGGAGGTGTTTGTAACTTTACATTAGAAAGGCAAAGTCCCCAACCAAAAACGTCCACAGCGAATGACATTTACAGCATTTAGCAGACGCCCTTATCCAGAGCGACTTACAATTGGTACAGTCTTACAATCCAAGCAATTGTGGGTTAAGCGCCTTGCTCAAGGACCCAACAGTGGCAGCTTGGTTGAGGTGGGATTTGAAACCTGGACTTTCTGGTCCAGAGTCTAGTAGAGTCTAGTCCAGAGTCTATTAATTCGTTCCAGAAGGCTTGTCGAGAACTGAAAACTACAAGTACTGAGCAAATGTGTGCCATAAGGGATAATGTAAATTGAATTAATCCATTCCAGACCCCCAGAAAATCCACACTGCATAAGACATTATATGCATTAATGGACTCGTAACATAGGGATGCTGTCAGATTTACGATGGAGATATGTTCCAACAAATCCATAGTTTAATATAGTCTATAGTGTATCATAGCCGAGCTTATTACACTTATACCTTAACCTACAGTGGCCAAAATCATTAACACAAACACTTTATTTCATAATAAAGTGATGTAATTTAGTTTGTAATGGATTGGAAGTGAAAAGTAAAAGCAAAACACTTACTCTACTGGTGAACTCAGGTTCTAGCATAGCTGCTAATGCTAACTGCTCAGCCTGAAAGCCAAGAGGATTCATTTCCTGATTTCCTTTTGGTTGGCTGTCATTACTAACTGGGGATTTATTTATATAAGAATACTCTACTGTAGATGTAAAAATAAAGAAAAACACGACAAACATAGCAGAGATCGTCACTGAGTGCGAGCTACTGTGAATATAAATTGTTGAATCACTGTGTACCGAATCGTGAATCATGAACCATGAATCGAGTTTCGGCCGAAATGAGTCGCGCTGCTCGATACAAGTTTAAGCAAGTATGCCGAGTACCAAGCACACAACGAGAACAGAGACAAATTTTTCTAGTCAAAATTCATCAAGATCCGAAGTTGTCAAGTTCTGAGGTGGTCAAGGACTGAGGTCCCACTGTATACGTTACAGACTCAGGATCTACTTAATGCCGATGTGCATATTTCACATTTTATTTGAACCATGACTCCATAACTTTAGTTTCATTCTTAGATTTATCATCTACACCACCCAAGGAGGTTGGGTTCCTTTTTGAGTCTCGGTCTTCCCAAGGTTTCTTCCTCATAACACTCAGGGAGTTTTTCCTTGCCACTGTCGCCCTAGGCTTGCTCAATCTGGGATTGGACGTAGTTATTAGGAGATAATCTAAACTTGTAAAGTTGCTTTGAGACGATGCTCCATTGTAAAAAGCGCTATATAAATAAATCTGACTTGACTTGATGTTATGACGGAAAAACTCTTCCCAACAAATCATACTGTAATATCGGAACTAACTGTCATAAAAAAACATAACAGCTGTACTGTCGGACCTCATTTTGGACTCTATATTGAAATCTGCACTCAATGGCCATGACAATTATTTCATGTTTGCTGAGTACAGAATGCGTTCTATCTAAGTAACCTACAAAGACCCTGACAAGCACACTAATAACAACAACCGCACAAAAGCCATCAAACAAGTAGGTGAAGTGGTGTCAGAACTGCATGATTGACTTTTAAAATGGTATAGAAACTAGAGATAAAGTATTAATAGCAAGATATATGAAAGAGAAATTCATGGTGGACACAAGGAGCAAGAATAGATTGCATTCCAAAAACATGAGCAACACTGAAAAATATGAACTAGAACTACAAGGATACATGAAATCTTCACGTACAGTTTTGGATTTATTATATCAAGAGCTCACTGTACCATGCTGAGATGCATACAGAGCAGATAAGAGGCGTCACTGCCACCTGACAGCTGAAGGGCTGTGTCTCAAAACCCACACCGCTTGCTATACATTGTGCTCAAATTACAGGCAAAACTACTGGACATACACTAATTTACATTTACATTTACAGCATTTAGCAGACGCCCTTATCCAGAGCGACTTACAATTGGTACAGTCTTACAATCCAAGCAATTGTGGGTTAAGGGCCTTGCTCAAGGACCAAACAGTGGCAGCTTGGCAGAGGTGGGATTTGAACCCTAGACCTTTTGGTCCATAGTCCAGTACCGTAACCGCTAGGCTACCACAGTCCCACAATTTAGCATTGTATTTAGCAGATAGTATGATAATCATAACTAACAAGAAAAAGTCAGTGTCACCCTCACACTGCCTGGAGTTTAGTTTAGTTGATTAGGGGGAAGCTTGGTTACTGCCTTCCAAATTTGTCTGAGGCATAGAATCATCCATTAGTACAACCCCAATTCAGAAAAAGTTGGGAAAATGCTAAATAAAATATAAACAAACAAACAAAACCACAGTGTGTCTTACATTGACTTCAACTGCAGTCAGTATGAATCCCAAGATAACTCATGTTAATAAAAATCCAATGCTGAATTTCATGCCTACAAGACATTCCAAAAAAAAAAAAGTTGGGACGGGGCATTGTAGGGCTAGTAATGAGATTAAAAAATCCCTAAATAATAATGTAACTTCAAACAGGTGATATCAACAGGTGTTTGTAATCATGATTTGGTAAAAAAAAATAAAATAAAATAAAAAGCAGCAACCAGAAAAGGCTGAGTCTCTGATTAGCAAAGATGGGTAAAGGATCTCCATTTTGTCAACAGATGTGTGGGAAATGTATTGAAATGTTTTGGAAGGCATTTGCATGCTTCTTCTACAGCGCATAGTATTAAACAATTCAAGGTAAGGTAAAGAACCACAGTAAAGAACCGTCATTCATCAATAGCCGATAGAACCACATGGGCAAGGGAATACTATGGCAAACCTTTGTCATGCACTACAATATGGAGTTACATTCACAAATGCCACTTAAAACTTTAGTGTGCAAAAAAGAAGCCTTCTGTTAACCGTGTCCAGAAGCTGCATCGACTTATCTAGGCTCAGAGGTATCTGAGATGGACCATCACACAGTGGAGACATGTACTGTGGTCAGAGCAATCAGTGTTTCAGATCTTTTTTGGAATAAATGGATGCTGTGTGCTTCGAACCAAAGAAGAAAAGGACCATCCAGACTGTTATCAGCTACAAAGTCCAAAAGCCAGGCTCTGTCATGCTATGGAATTGTGTCTGTGAGCTTGGCAATGATCATTTACACTTCTATGACTGCATTAATGCAGAAAAGTACACTGAGATCTTAGAGCAGCATATGCTGCCAAGCCAGTTAGGACTGAAATATGTAAATCTCTTCCAATTTTTCTTTGAGGAACATAGTTTTTAAACATTTCAATAATTTTCTCACACATTCACACATTTCTCCACAACTGGAGACCTTCTACCCACTTTTGCTCCTCAAAGACTCAGCCTTTCATGGATACTGCTTTCTTACCTCCTTATTAGCCCTAAACTGCCCCTGTGCCAACTCTTTTTGGAATGTGTTGCAGGCATGAAATGCAAGAAGAGATGTTTATTAACAAATGAAGTCAATGTAAGGAACTCTGTTTTTTCATTTGCATTTCCCATAATGTCCCAACTTTTTCTGATTTGGGTTTGTATATCACAAGTTTGGGACACGGCCAATGTTTTCACATGTTGGTTATGATTTTATAAACCACCCAGCTTAAGTCCAGTTCATGATAAAAGTATTCATGCACTACTGAAATGAATCCAGACAGCTTGACTGCATTTTGTACTTATTTATTAGTGATTAAGAAGTGATTGATTAAAATCTTGATTAATCAGTAATGAGCATGTAAACAGAGTAACTTGCAAAGTGAATCCAGTTTAGTTAACTGCTGATAGGAAAATACTATGACACTTGTGTCAACATTAGGTATTACAAATGGGTGATGTGAACTTGTAAGTAAGAGAAAATACTAAGGGGAGTGGGTTTATTTATTATGTGCGAACAGTCAGCACCAGAATTATTGGCGTCCTTTGTAAATGTGAGTAAACAAGGTTAAGAAAAATATATTTGTGGATACTTGGATTCCTCTTATTTTCAGAGTTAGATAGCACTAACATTTAACTGAGGTAATTTTAATATAAGTTTATTAAATTACATATTAAAATACATGTAATTTGACCATGTCATCACAAAACAATTTTCTTTTTTTATTTTATTTTATTTATTTTTTAATATAAAGCCATGTGTCAGAATTATTGGCACTTTCTGCATACAGTACTGCAACCTCTTTGCTAATGTCACAGCACTTTGAATTTGACATTAGGTTTCAAAAAATGTAGTTTCTTGGCTGCTACCTTTTTAAAAAACAGACCATCATCCTTATCATGCTTCTTCGGACTATAGAAGGGTCAACTTGGCATCCCGATGAAGCTCAAGTGTATGGGGAGGTCAAACTAAATACTTGCCACTGTAGCCTAAACAGGCAAATTTATTTCATTTTTTAATACTGCATACACATTTCCTGTATTTTCTGGTTGTATACTGATAAAAAAAAGTATATTTAAGTATATATGATTATTATACCATTTCTAAAACAATGGTATATCTAATCTAGTGGTGGCCAAAGACTTTTGCACAGTACTGTACGTGCCATTTATGATGTATGAAACTGGTGTTTGTGCCATGAACACAGCAATGTGCATACTGTGCACTTCTGTGCCTCATGAAATTGTGTAAACATCGTGAAGAACATGGCTGACTATATTTCTGACAACCTAGGTCATTTTGAACAGTGTTTTTTATTTGGATGTTTTCTATGAACCAATACATTTTGCTCGTTAGAATAGTTGTGGCATGAGGTTTTCAGGACCTTAAAATAGATTAAATAAAAGTTAGAATTATATAATACTGTCAGTGTAAGAATAAGATAATTAACCACACGTTTTATAACTTCTACCCATCTTTAACAACGGTGCCAATAATTCTAGAGCCGACTATACATCCTGAAAGTTGGCAGAGATATGCTGAGAGCAAGCAAGTCCACTCAGTGATCTTACCCTCCAGGGCTAGGGGAGTGAAACATTGAGCCAGAGAAAAAGTGTGGAAGTGTGGATGTGCAGAGAGAGAGGGGGAGAGTGAGAGAGAGAGAGAGAGACAGAGAGAGAGAGAGAGAGAGAGAGAGAGAGAGATTAACATACAAGTCATATGGGCACACACATCATTTCCTCATATGTTGATTGTGAGAGACAGATAAAGAAACAGAGAAAGAAGAAGCAGACTATTAAACACAGTGGTACCTTGGTTCTCGGTTCAATGATTCCGTCTATTTTTATTGTGTTTTTCTTTATTTTTACATCTATGGTACAGTATTCTTAGTACAAATAAGTTTCCATGGGTTCTAAAAAAGTTGATGATTACAGCCAACCCAAAGGAAACGAAGGACTGTGTCCTTCGGATCACTTTCAGGTTGAGCAGTTAGCATTGGCAGCTAGCGCCCTGAGTTCACCAATAGAGTAAGTGTTTTGCTTTTACTTTTCACTTTCAATCCATTACTCACTAAATTACTTGAGATTTAACACTTTATTATAAAACAAGCTTTGTGGTAATGATTTTGCATCTGTAGGTTAATGTATAAGTATATTGTATTGTAAGTGTACTGTATTGATACAGTATAGACTATACGAAACTCATTGGTTCATGATACTTTTAACTTATGATGGATTTTTTGGAATGTATCACGTTCATCACCTGTACAATACAACTCCATTAACGCATATAATGTCTTATACAGTGTGGATTTTCTGGGGGTCTGGAACGGATTCATTCAATTTACATTATTCCTTATGAGATTAATTTGCTCAGTGCTAGTTTTCGAATTAATGACGAGAACCGAGGTACCACTGTATTAAAATATTCGATCCAAACCTCAGACTGCACCTATGTGAAGTCTGCATATCCTCCCCATGGGTGTGTGGGTTTACTTTGTGTGCCCCAACTGGTGTTTTTAAAAAGTGCCCTGACGAGGACTAAACAAATAAGAAAATGAAAGGAAAGGTTGTCATATACAGTGGGGAAAAAAAGTATTTAGTCAGCCACTGACTATGCAAGTTCTCCTATTTAGACAGATGAGAGAGGGCTGTAATTTTCATCATAGGTACACTTCAACTATGAGAGACAAAATAAGAAAAACTCCAGGAAATCACATTGTAGGATTTTTAAATAATTTAATTGTAAATCATGGTGAAAATAAGTATTTGGTCATCCCACAAAGCACGATGGCTGGCTCTCACAGAACCTTACTTCTTCTTTAAGAAGCCCCTTCTGTCCTCCAACTCGTTACCTGTATATAATGGCACCTGTTTGGCCATCGTTATCTGTATAAAAGTAAACACCTGTCCACAGCCTCAAACAGTCAGACTTCAAACTTCAAACCATGGCCAAACCAAGAGCTGTCGAAGGACACCAGGAAGAAATTAGTAGACCTGCACCATGCATGGGAAGAGTGACTCTACAATAGCAAGCAAGGTTGGTGTGAAGAAATCAACAATCTGGGAGCAATTGAAGAAAATGGAAACAATCCAAGACCATTATAATCTCCCCGCTCTGGGGCTCCAATAGGCAGATCATCACCTCCCGTGGGGTCAAAATGATCATTAGAACGGTGATACAAAATCCCAGAACTACACCGAGGACCTGAACTGATGACCTGCAGAGAGCTGGGACCAAAGTCAACAAAGGTCTTACCATCAGTGAACAACCTACGCCGAGATGGACTCGGTTTCCGGCGAGTGCCAGGAGTGGTTCACTGCTTAAAGCCATAATGTCCATTTGCCTGTCAGAAGTTTGCCAGAGAGCATATGGATGATCCAGAAGAGGATTGGGAGAATTATCATGTGGTCAGATGAGACCAAAATAGAACTTTTTGGTAAAAACTCAACTCATCGTACTGACTTGCATCCCAAGAACACCATACCTACTGTGAAGCATGGGGGTGGAAACATCATGCTTTGGGGCTGTTTTTCTGCAGAGGGGACAGGACGGCTGATCCGTGTTAGGGGAAGAATGAACGGGGCCATGTATCGTGAGATTTTAAGCCAAAACCTCCTACCATTAGTGACAGCATTGAAGATGGAACGTGGCTGGGTCTTCCAGCACGACAATGATCCCAAACACACCACTCGGGCAACGAAGGAGTGGCTCCGTAAAAAGCATTTCAAGGTCCTGGAGGTCCTCTCCAGACCTCAACCCCATAGAAAATTTGTAGAGGCAGTTGAAAGTCTGTGTTGCCCAAAAACATCACTGCTCTAGAGGAGATCTGCATGGAGGAATGGGCCAAAATACCAGCTACAGTGTGTGCAAACCTGGTGAAGACTTACAGGAAACATTTGACCTCTGTCATTGCCAACAGGTTATGTTACAAAGTATTGAGTTGAGCTTTTGTTGTTGACCAAATACTTATTTTCCACCATAATTTACAATTAAATTCTTTAAAAATCCTACCATGTGATTTCCTGGATTTTTTTCACATTTTGTCTCTCATAGCTGAAGTGTACCTATGATGAAAATTAGACTTCTCTTATCTTTCTAAGTAGGAGAACTTTCACAATCAGTGGCTGACTAAATACTTTTTTTCCCCACTGTACACCACTAACATTAAAACCACCTGCTTATATTGGGTAGCTCCCTCTCGTGCAACCAAGGCTCTGACCTATGGAGACATTTACTCCACAAGACCTCTGAAGGTATCCAGTGGTATCTGGCACCATGACTTTAGCAGCAGACTCTTTAACCTGTAAGCTGCATGGATCACACTTATTTGTCCAGCACATCCCACAGATACTCAACTGGACTGAGAAATTCGGAAGCCAAGTCAACACTCTGAATCTTTGTCATGTCCCTCAAACCTTCCCTGAGCATTTTTTCAGTGTGACAGGGCACATTATCCTGCTGAAAGTAGCCACTGCCATTCGGGAATGCTGTTGCCACCTAAAAAAGTGTTTAGCTATGTGGTATGTGTCATAGTAGCATCCAAAGTATGTCAATGTTATTCACCTCACCTGTCGCTGGTTTTAATGCTAATGTGGCTCATCAGTGTGTGTTAAAATATTTCTCTGCCTTGTGGTTTTCAACATTAAGCAATATGTTTAATGTGGTTTTCAAAGTGTCGTTTTTGATAACTTGGATTATTCAGTGTTTAGCTACACTATCCCAGTACAGGTGCGCAATATTGACAAAAAATTCTGAGATTATCCTTTTTATGTCATACATACTTGATAATGTCAGCTCACATATTGTTAAAACAACAAAATTAAGATATTATCATAGATGATACATATTGCACACCCCTATACCACAGTTCAATTTACAAATACAAACATATAATAAAGATACTAATCCTGCTGGAATCTAGCAAAAATAGAGCCAAAATATTTCCTTTAGGTTACTGAAGTTAAGGTAAAGGGTAGGTAATCAATGGAATGAATGGTAGTCAATGGAAAGTCCTCATAAGTCCTCACTTCTGTAATTGCTTTTTATTTATTTCTGTTATTATTTATTTTACAAAAGCGGCAACTTTTATTTTAAAAACCAAAAGAGCCAAAAGACTTGCTTTAGGTTAATGAGGTTAAGGTTAGTAGTAGGCATAGAATTAATTACCTACAACGAAATGAATGGTAGTCAATGGAACGTCCTCACAAGTATAGTGAGACAAGTGTGTGTGTTTGTGCATACCTTGTCTTGCTATACTTCTTTAATTGCTTTTTTTTTTTTTAATTAAAATGGCAACTTTTATTTGAAAAAACAAAAGAGCCATGTTACGCAAGTTAAGGTTGGAATAGGCACTCAATGGAATGAATGGTAATCAATGGAAACTCCTTGTCTTGCTATACTTTTGAGGACCAATTGTCCCTACGATGATAGGAAAACCTGGAATTTTGACTAGTGAGGACCGTTTTTCAGTTTTGTTTTGTTTTTTTCTCTACAAAAGTGTCAACTTTTATTTGACAAAACAAACAAGCCAAAAAAAAAAACTTGCTTTAGTTTACTGAGGTTAAAGTTAGGGTTAGGGGTAGGTGTAATCAATGGAATGAATGGTAGTTACTGGAAAGTCCTCACAAGTATAGTGAGACAAGTGCGTGTGTGTGGCATTGTAAGGGGATTTTCCAAACTGAGTCAGTTTCAGCTGAGGCTTGGCAAAATCTCCTTCTACCATCCTCTATATAGTGTAAAAATATACAGGAGTTAGTGGTTCAGGGACTGAGTGTGTTTTTAGAAGCCTTGTATGAGGTAGAAGCAATGAACAACTTTACGTATGTGCCATAATAGCAGTGGTAAGCAGCAACAAAGACTGACAAACACATGGGCTTTCATAAAGTCTGAAAGTGGCAGTCACTCCCTGAACTAAATCAACTCCTCTGTAAAACAATGGCTACCAGACTGCTTTAGCAGGACTGTGAGTGTGGTGAATAGTGAGAGGGTGTCTGTACCTTCACTCCCTCATTGTAGCAGTCTGCTGTGTTGAGGCAAGCCGCAGTGCCTGCATGGCCGGTGGCTCCGGGCCGAGGAGGCTTCTTAGGGGGGACAGCATGATCTAAATAACCAGACAAAGACTCAGCACAAGCACCGGATCTCTGCCAGTGTTTAGAGGTTTGGTACGGTGTTTCTACAAGAACATGCTGGTCTGTGCTTTCAGGATTGTTAGTAAAAGGCTTCTAGAGAATGGAAACGATTACACTAAGAAAAAGTAATACCACAAACACTATTTTCTCTCTCAGAGGAAATGACGTGTGAGGGTCATGCTAAGAGCTGGGGATCTACCTGCTTTCTGGTAGATGTGCTGGTTTCCTGCCTGCAAAGATAAAACACGTATGATCAGAGAGGATTACATTAGCGACCACATATACAATCACTGGGCATTTTATTAGGTACGCCTGTTTAACTGCTCGTTAATGCAAATACCTAATCTAATTATGTGGAAGCAACTCAATGCATTTAGACATGGTCAAGACACCCTGCTGAAGTTCAAACCGAGCATCAGAATATGGAACAAAGGTGACTGAAGTGACGTGGCATCTCTAGGGTTTACAGAGAACTGTCTGAAAAAGAGATAACTCCCAGTGAGCGGCAATTGTCTGAGCAAAAATGCCTTGTCGATGCCAACGGTCAGAGGAGAATGGCCAGACTGGTAGGATCTGATAGAAAGGCAACAGTAACTCAAACAATCACCTCTTATGCAGAAGAACATTTCTGAATGCACAAGTAGATGGGCTACAGCAGCAGAAGACCACACTGGGTACCACTTCTGCCAGCTTAGGCTATAGTTCACATGGGCTCACCAAAACTGGAGAACAGCTGATTGGAAAAATGTTGCCTGGTCTGATGACTCGATTTCTGATGTGACATTTGGATGGATGGCCCCCAGAAACTCTAGAGCTAAGCTACTGTACATACAGTATACACATATCCACAAAGAGCTACATGCCAGGTAATAGCCACATCCACCAGGTTTAAAACAACCAGCGCTCTAACAACCCTGCATGAAACAAGACAAGTGCAGTAGAATATTTAGACACCAATATTTCTTTAACATTTGAGTCACCTCGTCTAAATTACAATCAGATGCAACCTCCATGGCCAACAAACTAGTTGTAAGGCATGCTAGACGAAAATCATTCCTTTTGTTGAGAATGTACACGTGTTTTATGAATACATAACCTTATTTAAATATATTAGCTGATGTATGCTTATTTTATGTGAATACAGTTTTAAAATACAAAGATATGCTGGGCTCAATATTTGATTTGGTTTGGAGCAGTGAACTTTCTGGTCGCTTGGACGACTGGTTAATGTTGAACCCTGTTTATTTTATTCAATGAGAAGGTGCAGTTTTGTACTAGTTACAGTATTAATTCTAGTGGAAGCAAAAGGCGTGTACATGTGTCGAAGTGGGGTGGGGCCTCGCAAAAATATATGCTTATTTACCAAATGGGGCGTGGTAGGAAACGTTTGGGAACCACTGCTGAAGAGCATGTTGATGAAGAGAGTGGTATTGTAGAGCCTGTGTCTGAAGCACACAGTTCTAAAAAGCATGCCATTGAAGAGTTTGTTTCTAAAGAGCAAGTTATTGAAAAGAAAGTTGCTGAAGAGCATGTTATTGATGTTACATGTTATTGAGGAGCATGATACTGAAGGCCATATTGTTGGAGAGCATGTTATTAAAGAGCATGTTACTGAAGAACATACTGTTGAAAAAAGTTACTGAAGAGCATGTTATTGAAAAACATTCTTGAGGAGCATGTTACTGAGGAGCATAAAAGCACATGTTTCGGAACAGCATGTTATTGAATGGCACGATATTAAAAGATGTTTCTGAAGAACATGTTATTAAAGAACAAGACACTGACATACATGTTTCTGAAGAGCATGTTAGTGAAGAGTATTTTACTGAAGCACAGTATGCTATTGAAGGGCATGTTATTAAAGGGATGTCTCAGAAGAACATATTATTAAAGAACAAGATATTGAAATACATGTTAGTGAGAAGCATGTTAATAAATGCGCATGTTTCCGAATCGCATATTTCTGGCGCCCTTTGGTAGAGGAGACTGTAACACCCGATGCACACATTTGTGGCATGAGCAGGAAATATGATGAAATATGGCTTTCCAGTGTGAATTTGCATTCCATTTTCATGTTAAATGTCTTTTGAGGGTCAGATATCAGCATATTTCTCAACAAACACAATAAATCTAATAAACCATCTGTTTGCTAGGTGAAAAATCAACAAACATGCATTTGTTTACCTTCTGAAAATTTCTGAATTGTGATTAGGCAGTCATTTAGAGCCACTTATGAGCCGGGACTGTGGTAGTAACAGAAGGTCCAGATTATAAATCCCACCTCTGCCAGGCCGTTACTATTGGGTGCTTGAGTAAGTCCCTTTAACCCACAATTGCTTGGGTTGTAAGACTGTATCAACTGTGAGTCGCCCTGGATAAGGGCATCTGCTAAATGACATAATGTAAATTACAGAATGGTTTGCCATTGCTATGCAGCCAGTGCTTGTTGTGCAAATACATTTCTTAAAAAAAAAGGTAGTTTCGTATTCACTTTGGGCTGATTTTTATTGCGTTCCAGTTTATTTCACTGTATTTTGACAAGTGCTGTATGCAGTATGTGGAAACAAATGGTGCAGTGCCCACATAGATGATGCTGAAATGAAAAGCGAGATGTTCCATGCAGACGCAGTAGGAGTACATTAGGCGTAACACATCAGCACTGCCTGTAATAGAGACGGTACTGGAGAGCACAAACTGCTGTTTTACTGCTTTTAAGGAGGCAATTTGTGTTTTAAAAACAGAACTTCGACTGTATTTATAGTCAATGTCACCACTGTTTTTATACATCTGGCCTTACTTTTCTATTGTATTGAAAACAGTGCAGTGTTTCTCACAGTTACTTTGGCTGTCATTTCATTACACACAATCTGAACTCAATGTATGTCATGTTTTATCTGGTCAACTCCATTTAATTTGTTAATATACATCCATTCCTGCATTTCAGGCCTCCAAAAAACGTATGGTAATCTAACTTTGTAATGCTGCCATTCTTCCTTACAACACTTAAAAGACGTTTTGGCACCAATGATACCAAGTGATGGTCAAATTCTTTCCGCAAACATGTCTTGCAATGCGCAACAGTATGGGATTGATGTTGTCACACACATTCCCTACTGGGGACAGGTCAGGACCGCAGGCAGTACACCGTACCCTTTTATTCTGTGTGCGCAGCATGTGGTTTTGCATTGTCTTGCTGAAAAATGCATGGATGTCCCTGGAAAAGATGTCGTCTTGAAGGCAGATTATGTTGCTCTAAGATCTCACTGTACTTTTCTGCATTAATGCTGCCATCATAGAAGTGTAAATGACCTTTGCCAAGGGCACTGCCACAACCCCATACCATGACAGACTCTGGCTTTTGGACTTGTTGCTGATAACAGTCTGGATGGTCCTTTAAGTCTTTGGTCCAGAGCACACAATGCCCATTTCTTCCAAAAAACATTTGGAATACTGAATTGTCTGACCACAATACGTTTATACTCTGTGATTGTTCATCCTACATGCCTCCAAGCCCAGAGAAGTCAACGCCGCTTGTGGCATGGTTAACATAAGGCTTGTGAATGTAACTCAGTATTGCAGTGCTAGACAAAGGTTTGCCAAAGTAATCTCTTGCCCATGTGGTTCTATCAGCTACTGATGAGTGACGATTCTTGATGCAATGCTGTCTGAGGGATCGAAGATCACTGGAATTCGGCTTGCGGATTTCTTGAATTAATAATGTTATGAACTGTAGAGTGAGAAATATGCAAATCCCTTCCAATGTTTCTTCGAGAAACACTGTTTTAAGCATTTCAGTCATTTTCTTACACATTTATTGACAAACTGGAGGTCATCAGCGCACCTTTGCTTCTCAAAGACTTTCGTGGTCAATCATCAGTTCACATCACCTGTTTGAAATCCCATCATTTAGTTTTTTTAACCTCATTACCGGCCCTAAAATGCCCCCATCCAAACTGGAACAGTGGAATGTGTTGCAGGCCTGAAATGCAGGAATCTACGTATATTACCAAATGAAATGAAGTTGATCAGACAAAACAGGAAGTATCTTGGGTTCGTACTGTCTGCAGTTAATTCTTAAAATTAAATGTCAAAGTAAAGGTAACACTGCGTTTTTTATTTGTATTTTCCATACTGTCTCAACCTTTTTCTGATTTGGTGTGGTATATGAATGATACACCATCTTTTAGCCAAGCATAGCCAGTGTAATGCTTACTTTTTGGTTTAGAGCCCAGGGCAGGTCTACAGGGAGTATGTCCAAGCATACACATACTCATGCATGCCTGCACACACACTATGAGTAAGATCTGACTAGTCTGAACACTTGCTTTTCTGAATGTTGGCAGGAACGTTAATCAATGATGCTATTGTATTCTTGCAATAAGTGCAAAAAAATCAGAGAACGAGAAGACACTGTCTCTCAAAAAATTGATTTTCTTTCACCAGCATTAAAATGAGCAGTAAGGCCAGTGGGTGCTAACGATGAAACACACACCCTTTTAAACATGAGGCATGTGAGTAATGTGCAGAGAATAGTCTGCTGTTTAAAAAAAAAGGATAGGAAAAATCTCATTGCCTGGATGACTGGATGAAGTTCATCTGAAAAACAACACAAAAAAAACCCAGAAACTTACTGGTCCCTGGAGACTGAGATCCTCTCGGTCTATGCTGCCTCTGGAATTCCTAGAGTCTGGCTTCTGAGAGAGACAGAAAAAAGAGACAACAACTTAAGAACTACTTCTGGGTGTGTAGATTATTTTCCACAAGTAGTTCAGCATATCACTGGTAAAGATTTCAGAACTACATAGCCAACATAGTCATCATCAGTTGCCCATAACACTGCGTCAAGTAGCCCTAGAGATACAAGCTTTAAGAACCTCACCACCGTACCAGTTTCCCAAAGCAGAACTTGAAGACCTGCATGTCTCGCTGTTTAATCCTAGGTGTGTTGGTAGATGGTAAAAGAGGAGAGCGGCTTTGAACTCCATTCACAGAGTAGGTGTGTGGTGAGGAAGAGGAAGCTCCTGTGGTGAGGCATGCATGCACCCACACTGAGACACTTACAGAACGTGCCTCGGCTTAGCTATGCCAAGTCTTCCTCTTCTCTCCTCCCTCTTCCTCCTCCCCTTCTCTCACCTTCCCTTCCCTACAGCCTCTCCCCTTAACCATGTTTCTTCTGTCTCAGTTTACCACTTGCCATTTCTTCTGTGCTTACTCTGTGCATCGTCCTTCTCTATCCTAACTCGAACTATAATATTCGTTTTCTGTATTCCTAATGTCTTCAGCTTATGCTCCCCGGCATGTGCCCATATTTCCCCCCCTGCTAAGCAGATGCGTGGTGAGTTATGGGGATGGAACGGGGAAAATTCCCTCCTCACCGTAGCAATTTAACTTTCATCAGTGACGGGTCACACTGAGTTTAGCCGCATCACGCCTCAGTGCGAATGCAACCCCATCATTACTCAGGAATTCTCTAATGCTGCACCTGTACCATACACACCGCTGCTTGTCCAAAATACTCCGAACATTGTGCTTACTACTTTTCTCAATATGCTTACCAGTATTACTGCTTCATTACGTTTTCAAGTGCAGCTCAGCGCAAGCAGCATGTTTCGACGCTGTGAGCTGCTTTTAGCTGGCCACAGGAAGCAGTATGAGGCGTTCTATGAGACAGACTGAAGATAATGACAGTCGAGTAAAAATAACTCATGGATCATGCTAGGTCCCCACATCCTGCTCACTGGCTTTCACACACACGCCTGGCCAGTGTTAGCATTGCTCAGTCTGTCTTTGTGAGTACGGAGAGTTGCATCCTGCATAGCACCAGTGGAGATGCACGGGTAAAACCTGCCCTCTCTTTTATTTTAATTGGAAAAAAAGAAAAATAAACAGACTGTGAGGTCAAGAGGGCGTTCCCAGAACCAGCCACCTAAGCCAAAGCAGTCAGCACTACTTACAATGTGTTACATCCTACATCTACAAACAACACTGGGTCTGAATAGCATGGTTTGAAAATGGGATTGTAGTTTACAACCGGAGAAGAATGACAATTACAGGGAATAACAAGGCATGGTTTGTTCCTACTGAAACAGCAACACTTTCTCTCCAGAAGCAAACAGCTTTTGTTTCAGGTCCTATCACCAACTTAAAGCACAATTCTGATACAATAAGCCTCAAATGCAATATTTTGTAAGGGAAGCTACCAATAAAGAAATAAGCTGGACCCATAGAGGGCGCTACAGCATATACACGCACTGACAAAATTATGCACCAAGAAGGGGTTTTTGGTGCGTGATTACAATAATACTCTATATACAATATATAGTTAAAGGATAAGCTTATTGGGGATAACTATACAATTGAAAGGAGGCTGTATTAACCTGTTAGGCTGCATCTAGCCTGGATACAATATGGAGGCATACAGATTCTGTACGGTATCCTGCGGCACATTTGCCCACAGATGTTGCAGCTGGGTCTGTAGATCCTACACACTTTTAGGTTGCCAAAGCTGGCGTCCCAGCTGGTCCCGTAAATGCTCAACTGGTGATACATCTGGCAACCGGGCAGCCCAAGGAAGTGTTGCAATCTGCTGGCGACATTCCTGGGAAACCCTCGCTGTGTGGGGGTGAGTATTACCCTGCTGAAATGCCAGTTGGAAGCCCTGCCATGAGAAGCAACACATGTGGTTGCAGGATGTCATGCACATATCACTGGACTGTTAGTGTCCCTTGACTACTAGGGGTGACCGACTGTCGCATGCGATAACTCCCCAGAGCATCACAGAGCAGTGTGTGGCACCATAGCAGTTGGGGCAGGATTGAAGTGCCCACCGTGAGGCTTCCATTCTTACAGTGGTGCTTAAAAGTTTGTGAACCCTTTAGAATTTTCTATATTTCTGCAACAATATGACCTAAAACATCATCAGATTTTCACACAAGAGCTAAAAGTAGATAAAGAGAACCCAGTTCAACAAATGAGACAAAAATATCATACAAAATGATCAAATATTACATATTAGTGAGTGGCAAAAGTATGTGAACCTCTAGGATTAGCAGTTAATTGAAGGTGAAATTAGAATCAGGTGTTTTCAATCAATGGGATGACAATCAGGTGTGAGTGGGCACCCTGTTTTTATTTAAAGAACAGGGATCTATCAAAGTCTGCTCTTTCACAACACATGTTTGTGGAAGTGTATCATGGCATGAACCAAAGGAGATTTCTGAGGAGCTCAGAAAAAGAGTTGTTGATGCTCATCAGGCTCGAAAAAGGTTTAAAAAAAAAAAAAAACATCTCTAAAGACGTTGCAATCCACCTATCCACAGTCAGACAGATTGTGTACAAATGGAAGAAATTCAAGACCATTGTTACGCTCCCCAGGAGTGGTCGACCAACAAACAATCACTCCAAGAGCAAGGTGTGTAGTAGTCAGTGAGGTCACAAAGGACCCCCAGGGTAACTGAAGCAACTGAAGGCCTCTCTCACACTGGTTAATGTTAATCTTCATGAGTCCACCATCAAAAATGAACACTGAACAACAATGGTGTGCATGGCAGAGTTGCCAGGTGAAAGCCACTGGTCTCCAATAAGAACATTGCTGCTCGTCTGCAGTTTTCTAAAGATCACGTGGAAAAGCCATAAGGCTATTGGAAGAATGTTTTGTGGATGAATGAGAGACCAAAACTTTTTGGTTTAAAAGAAAAGTGTTTATGTTTTGAGAAAGGAAAACACTGCATTCTAGCAGAAGAACCTTATCCCATCTGTGAAACATGGTGGTGGTAGTATCATGGTTTTTGGGCCTGTTTTGCTTGCATCTGGGCAGGACGGCTTGCCATCATTGATGGAACAATGAATTCTGAATTATATCAGAGAATTCTAAAGGAAAATGTCAGGACATCTGTCCATGAAATGAATCTCAATGAGAAGGTGGGTCATGCAGCAAGACAGCGACCCTAAGCACACAAGCCGTTCTACCAAAGAATGGTTTAAAGAAGAATAAAGTTAATGTTTTGGAATGGCCAAGTCAAAGTCCTGATCTTAATCCAATCGAAATGTTATGGAAGGACCATGAAGCGAGCAGCTAATGTGAGGAAACCCACCAACATCCCAGAGCTGAAGCTGTTCTGTACGGAGGAATGGGCTAAAATTCCTCCAAGCGGCTAAACATTCCTCCAAGCGGTGTGCAGGGACTGATCAAACAGTTACACTAAACGTTTAGTTGCAGCTATTGTTGCACAGGGGGGTCAGATCTGATACTGAAAGCAAAGGTTCACATACTTTTTCCACTCACTAATATGTAATATTGGATGTTTTTCCTCCATAAATAAAAGACCAAGTATAATATTTTTGTCACATTTGTTTAACTGGGTTCTCTTTATCTACTTTTAGGACTTGTGTGAAAATCTTTTAGGTCATATTTATTCAGAAATATAAAAAAAAATCTAAAGGGTTCACAAACTTTCAAGCACCACTGTAAACATGTCGTCAGATCCCAAACAGAACCTGGATTCGTAGCTACGAAGATACAATTCCAATCCATAACAGTCCATGTTTCTTGTTCATGACACCACTGTAAACAAAGGCAACGGTTGCTGGATGTTAATGGCAGGACACGTAATGGGTGCCGTGACAACAAATTTCCTTCTATTAAGCACCTGGAAATAGTCCGGCCAGAGTCAGGGGTGTGTAGTGAAGGTGCCACCTGTGTCTGGATGGTGGACAACAAACTGTGGGAGCTGCTCGTGCTTGTCGGCAGATCAAATGATCCTCTCTACTGGTGGTCTGTCTGGGCCGTCCGAAGCGTTTGCTGTGTATGCCTGCCCTCAGGGAACTACTGCTCCTGACACCTCCTAACAGCCAGGTCAGAACGGCCTAGTTGGTGGGCAATACTTCAAAACAACCATCCTGCTCCTCTCAGTCCAATGATGCTGCGCCTCCCAGAGTCTGTCGACTGGGCAAAATGTCTTCAAGTGCATCACAGAGGCACGTCTTGCAGACAGCGATCTCTCACCAAGAGGTACACTACCCAAAAGTAACCTCTGAGAGCCTTTTTATAGGGCAGTGGGGAAAGCACTTTTACGCCCTCTTGTAACAAGACCCAGTGTCTAATCAGACCACACCTGTAATCATTTTCATTTCTGCCTGAGACATATCTACATGCCGAGTTTTGCGCCAATCCGATATTTATTATATCTGGGTGCTTTAATTTTTTGGTCAACAAGCATATTTAGGATTTCTGCCGAATCAAGTGGTTGCAAAGAAAAAACAGAAGGAGAGAAGGGGATAAGGGAGAGATGGTGAAAGGAGATGGATGGTGAAGTATTCAAAGTGCTACAACTAAGAAGTAAAGTCTGAGAGCTATGGGTTTAATGATAAACCATTGACGATTCAATTCGATTCCTGATTCGATTTTGTCACTATTATCAATTTTATATTCCTTTTTTTATTTCTGAAGTGTAAACAATGGAAAACAATGTGCAATTTCATGTATAACTTTTAAACACAAACACTTCTTGTATAGAATTTAAACAACAAGAATCTTTAGTCCCCTTGCAATTAAAATAATTTAGTAGGAGTCTCACTGAGAACAGGATATGTCAGTATGTGCCCTCTGGTGTTCATAAACTGTAACTGCATTAGACGGCGCAATAAACAAGAATGCGAACTCCAACTTGACATTGCAAGTCATGTTTGCATCACGATGCATTAGTGCTGGGCAATATGACGTGAAACCGAGATCACGATTAATTGAACATTTTACCTTGATTACGATTAATGACCATTATTTTTGTATTGTTTTGTTGTATTGTGTGATGCATCATTACACCCCTACAGAGAGCAGATTAGAAAGTTATTTCAAACATTCTGTGGTAAAACAAAAAAACCCCCTGAAATAACCACTTCTCTTATCTTCAGAAAGCTCAACTTATTAATCAGATTAATCAGACATATCACACAAAAAAACAGCCAAACTGGATTTATATTGATGATAACGAACCTTCTACTACAATGAAAAGCTAAGAAAACAAACTGGAAAAATACGAGCAGAGCCAATTACCATTAAGCGCTCCTCTTGCTCCAGCCAGCGCTGATCCTCCTCCATCTGCTGCTGCTGTAACATCAGCTGCTCCTCCATCAGATGAGGAAGGAGAGACTGGCCCACACCAGCCCTCATTACACCACCGTCCTGACAGACACACATTCACACGCATATTCACAGCCTGCTCTTACTTAATAATTTATGCCTCCAGAACAGACATCATTTTGAAATGACAAACACAATAGCTAACTGTAGCTAAGTCTCTCACCTCCAGGCTGGAATTCCACATGGCATTGTCCTGAGCACCTCTGTGGTGATTCCAGCCATTGTGGGGGTCAAGGCCCATGCCAGCAGCCTGTGGAGGGTACAAGCTACTGGGCATGGCATGAGGGCCTGGGTATCCTCCCATCTAGAGAACAGCAGGTTGTGGGTTTAAGAGTCAACGTCTATAGGCTGAGGCACTGTTTCAAAGCTTGTAGATAAAATTACTTGGCCCTTCAGCATGGGCCCTTCAGAGATCTTTGCATTTTTAGCAAACGCTAGCTACAGTGGTATGAAAAAGTTTGGGCACCCCTGATAATTTTAATGATTTTTCTTTATAAATCATTGGTTGTCCAGCTCAGCAATTTCAGGTAAATATATCATATAGCAGATGAACACCGTGATATTTGAGAAGTGAAATGAAGTTTATAGGTTTTTAAGAAAGTGTACAGTAATTATTCAAACAAAATTAGGCAGGTGCATAAATTTGGGCACCCTTGTCATTTGAATACCTTTAGCACTAATTATTGGAACACAAAATTTGTTTTGTAAGCTCATTGACCCTGGATCTACATACACAAGTGAATCCAACTATGAGAAAGGGTTAAGGTGGCCAATTGGAAGTTTTTCTCCTCTTTGCATCTTCTCTGAAGAGTGGCAACATGGGAGCCTCAAAACAACTCTCAAATGGCCTGAAAAGAAAGGTTGTTCAACATCATGGTTCAGGCAAAGGGAAAAGCTCTCTTGAGATTTCAGCTGTCAGTTTCCACTGTGAGGAACATAGTGAGGCAATGGAAGACCACAGGCAACAGTTCTAGTTAAAGGAACTCCCGGAAGTGGCAGACCAAGAAAAATCTCAGATAGGCAGAGGCGAAGGATGGTGAGAACAGTCATAGTCAAGCCACAGACCACCTCCAAAGACCTACAAACCTCATCTTGCTGCAGATGGTGTCACTGTTCATCGTTCAAACTATACAGCGCACTTTGCACAAGGAGAGGCTGTATGGGAGAGTAATGCAGAGAAGAAGCCTTTTCTGCAGACACACCACAAACAGAGTCACTTGAGGTGTGCTAACAGCACAATTTGGACAATCCAGCTTCATTTTGGAATAAAGTGCTGTGTACTGATTAAAATTGAGTTATTTGGACATAACAAGGAGCGGAAAAGGAACACAGCATCCCAAGACAAACACTTGCTACCCACAGTAAAATTTGGTGGCGGTTCCATAATGCCCGCGGGACTGTGTGGCCAGTGCAGGTACTAGGAATCTTGTTAAAATTGAGGGTCGCATGGATTCCAGTTAATATCTCCAGATTCTTAAGAACAATGTTCAAGAATCAGTGACAAAGTTGCACCGAGGCCAACGACCCCAAACCCTGCTCATAATCTACTAAGGCATTCATGCAGAGGAACCAGTACAACGTTCTGGAATGGCCATCTCAGTCCCCAGACATGAATATTACTGAAAATGTGGGCTGTCCATGCTTGGAAACCATCAAAGATGACTGAACTGGAGATGTTTCTAAAGAAGAATGGTCCAAAGCACCTTCAACCAGAATCCAGACTGGAAGCTGTAGGAAGCGTTTAGCGGCTGTTATTTCTACAAAATGAGGATCTACTAAATATTGATGTAATTTTTCTGCTGGGGTGCCCAAATTTATGCACCTGCCTAATTTTGTTTGAATAATTACTGCACACTTTCTGTAAATCCTATAAAACTTCATTTCACTTCTCAAATATCACTGTGTTCATCTGCTATATGATATATTTAACTCAAGTTGCTGATCTGAACAACCAATGATTTATAAACTAAAATCATGAAAATTATCAGGGGTGCCCAAACTTTTTCATACCACTGTACAAGGCTAACTTAATTAACCATTTGTAGAAATTTCGTTCTGTTCTGTCAACAGATTACCACACGCTCACCTCAATCCACACACAGTTCTCACATAATGCCGTGCAGACTTCTATTGTAACCTATACAAATAAACACTTTACCATATATAACCCCAATTCAGATACATTTGAGAAGGAATGGAAAATGGCAATAAAAATTGCAGTGTTTCTTACTTTTACTTTGACTTTTATGTAATTGCAAACAGTATGAACCCAAGATATTGCATGTTATTTTTCCAGTCACCTTCACTTCACTTGTTAATAATCACCCATTCCTGCACTTCTGGCCTGCAGCACATTCCAAAAATGGATGGAGCAATTTAGGGCTAGTAATGAGACTAAAAATACTAAATAATGATGCAATTTCAAACAGGTGATTATAATCATGATTTGGTACAAAAGCAGTATCCACAAAACACAATGTTTCTCAAAGAATGATTCAAAGAATCTGTAGGAATTTCAGTGCGTAAAGGGCAAGGGCGCAAGCCTACACTGAAGACTAGTTATCTCCAATCCTTCAGACGGCATTGCATGAAGAACAGTCATTCATCAATAGCAGAGCTAATCACATAGGCAAGGGATTACTTTGGCAAACCTTTGTCAGGCACTACAATACAGAGTTACATTCACAAATGCCACTTAAAACTTTTGTATGCAAAAAGAAGCTTTATGTTAACCATATCCTGAATCAGCGTTGACTCTTCTGGGCTTGGAGGCACCCGGGATGGACCATCATACAGTGGAAATGTGTATTGTTGTCAGATGAACTTCTTTTTTGGAAGAAATTGACACTGTGTGCCTTTATCAGCAACAAGTCCAAAAGTCAGGCTCAGTCATGGTATGGGGTTGTGTACACTGAGTTTAGAGCAACATATGCTGCCTTGAAGACACCAACTTTTTCCTGGCACATCCACACATTTTTCAACAAGACAATGCAAAACCACATGCTGCACACATTACAAAGGCATAAAGAAGGTACACATACAGACAAGATGGCAATGTTTTGCAGAACGTGGCTGGAGATACAACAAGGTATCTAGTCATCTTCTACTGTTCTCAATGAGACTGGCCTGCCTGCAGTCCTGACCTGTTCCGAGAACGTGTGGAGAATTTTGAAATGACAAATGCGACGACAACCCCATACTGTTGCGCTTCTTAAGACGTGTTTGCAGGAAGAGAGGGACAAAATCACACCTGACATCCTAAATCGCTGGGTATCATCGGTACCAAAATGTCTTTTAAATGGTGCGAGAAAGAATGGCAACATCTCAAACTCTTGGATGCTTTACCATCTCAACTTTTTTTGGAATGTGTTGCAGGCCTGAAATCCAGGAATGGATGTTTATTAACAAAGGAAATGAAGTTGACCAGACAAAACATGAAATTTCTTGGGTTATAGTGTCTGCAATGACATAAAAGTCAAAGTAAATGTACGAAACACTGTATTCTTTTTTTTTCCAATTTCCATAAAGTCCCAGCTTTTTCTGATTTCTTTGTTCGTTCACTGATCTGTAGTTGCGTAACGTCTCTACAGTTAAGATGTTGAAAATGCTGAAAAAAAGCTCCACCTAACAATTTCATTAGTGTTTTCATATATGTACTGTTTAATCAACATCCTTAGTAGACATCCATTGTCCTATTATGCTACTGTAGTCTTATTTCAACTGTCGGTGACACATTACCGGTACATCTCTCTAATACAAATTTATAAAGTGTGTATAGGGATGTGAGAGTGAGTAACTGAGTGTGTGAGCGTACCTGAAAATGATTGTGCTGACCCATATGTTGAGGACTGGGGTAGAAGCCTTCACTTGAGCGCGGACTTGGATAACCAGGTCTGCTGGGCTGTGAACAAGCAAACACGCAAACTTCCGTCACTGTACATCTACATGACCATACGATAAGAGGCTATGGCTAGAAAGGTCACTCAGACACACACAAATCTGCAATGACTTTGTGTGGAAGGGTAGTCCAGGCTGTAGAATGGCAAAACAAAAAAAGGCGAGCAGTTAGTTAGTCATCCAAATGCTCAAGTTATGAGTAGTTATTTGGTTAGGGAAAGGGAGGGTACGTATATTAGATGATAGGTCAGTGAAGGCAGCAAGTCGTCTTCTGATAGGTTGGGATATTGCAGCACACTGAGCTGTGAATGGAGAGAAGTGTTTAGAGGCATGTCTACCTTATGCAGCCTTTCATAAAGACAGTCATGTGTCCACCCCTCCAGACGAGCAGAGGAAAGAAAGATAAAAAGAGATAAAAAGAGAACAAAGAGTGAAAGTCTTAAAAGACACAGAAAGGAAATGAATTAAAAATGGCAGTTTGTAGATGTCATAGCTAGACGTCATCTGTAATCTGTAAAGCCCTGCTTTGAGTGTAAAGAGGACAGACACATCACACACAGATGGAGTTACCATAAGTACATGCCCATCATTTCATATGTTTAACTGCATTTAACATGTATTAGGCACCTCATTCTAGCTTTTCAATTATGTATGTCATCATTACCCAGATCACAGAGGCCTGTAACTCTCTCTGGTTGACTGGAGATGCCATGCAAACAAAACTTCAACAACCACATCCTACATTGACTCTGTGTACTGGACTAAATAATGGCTATGTGTGGGGTTGGGTATCGTTTGCATTTTAGCTATTCCGAATCGGTTTATCGATTCTGGTTCTTATCGATTGCAAAATGGTGAAAAAAGTGCCAAATATTTAAGTACATCTTTAAGTAATCAATTTTATGGGAAGCCTTTTTCTCCCCACGTAAACCTATTTTAAGTAGAAAGCTTAACGTGGCTTAATGTACTAAAGTGACCTAGGAACAACAAATGTCTCTCAGTTACAACTGGTCATAAGTAATCTCTACTGCTGAAATGATCAACATGTGGTCCAAAGGGAAAGTAATCATTTTTTACGTCAAGCTTTTTACTATAGGTTTAAATGGGAAGAAACCAAGCTTAATATAAAAATAACTACTTTCCCTTTGGAGCACAAGTTCATCATTTCACCAGCTGAGATTTCTCATGACAAGTAGTCGTAGTTAAGAAAAGCTTAGTGTTCTTAGGTCATTTTTAGGACGTTAAAACCTTTCAGCTTTGTTCATATTAAGCGTTAAACTCTCCCGTTCAGCTCTGACATAGCTGAACACAGTACACTGCTGACATGCTGGTGATTTAGATGGTTTGCCATGTTGGAGCTGCAACCTCCTTTACAACAGATCAACTTTCCACACATTCTGCATTTTGCCTTTCGTTTTCTCTCAAAGCAGAGTCAAACTGTTGGGCACCCAACTTCCATTAAACATTCAAAACAAATTCAGCAAATTTATTCATAATGCACTAATTAATCAATCTGTTCTAGCTTTTAAAAAAACTAATTCCCTGACCAGGGGCCTCATTTATAAAACTCTGCGTGGATTCTGCGTGGATGAGTGAAAGTGTGCGTACGCACAAAACCAGGAAATGGCATGCGCACAAAAAATTTAGATCAATAAAACCTTGAGTACACACACCTGTACGCCTACCTCGTTACCGCCCACACTTATCCATATATGGCCCATGCAAATTACCTCATGAATATTTAAACTGAGCATTCATTGATTGAGATAGTAGTGACAGAGGAGGAGCAAAAGGGAAAAAATAGAAAAATTGAAGAATGCGAGGTGGAAGTTCTTGTTTTGGAGATCAAAGCAAGAAAAAATATGTTGTTGAGTGGCAACATGTAGTGTTAATTCCAGAAGCCGCACTGTTGCAGAATAAAAAAGTGATACCAAAAAACTGATGCAACAAAGCAAATTGCTTCACAGGCAGAGTCTAAATGTAACTGGTGGAGTAAAGAACATAACTTCACCCTCACTTCCTTCATAGCCCGAGTATAAAATAAATAAATTTAGACATGTCAAATAAAGACGCAGAACTCTATAGACTCTATAGACTATAGGCTGACATTGTTTACTGATCAATTTAAATGCCACTGTTTTATATAACCTCCACTGAAAGCGCGTGGGATATAAAACAGTGCCATTTAAATCTATCAGTAAACAGTGTCAGCCTTAAGTCTATAGAGTCTATACAGTTCTGCGTCTTTATTTCACATGTCTAAATTTATTTATTTTAATATTAGACATAAAATCAAAATGCAACACTCGGACTGTATTAATGATAGATTTAAATGCCACTGTTTTATATTCTCACGTGCCTTCAACGAAGGTTGTGTTCTCACTGGCAATTGCAATTTATTGATCGGGACTGTGGTAGCCTAGCAGGTAAGGTACTGGACTGTGGACCAGAAGGTCCAGGGTTCATATCCCACCTCTGCCAAGCTGCCACTGTTTGGTCCTTGAGCAAGGCCCTTAACCCATAATTGCTTGGATTGTAAGACTGTATCAATTGTAAGTCGCTCTGGGTAAGGACGTCTGCTAAATGCTGTAAATGTAAATGTAAATGCAATACTGACAAACGAGCTAAAAGAAATAAAATGGATAATGTCTGAATTTTCAACAACATTTTATAAATGAGGCCCCAGGTCTTTTAAATCTGGCTGTGTAATCAGATAAGGATAATCAGGTTTTAAAGAGTTCAACATCTGGATCAGTGTCATTTAGACCATGTGTTTCATGTATTGTGGCGTCTTCATCTGCCTAATTTAGGCTCCATGTCTCTAGTGGCTTTGGTACTGGCAAACCATCATCATGTGGCAACGATGACTCATGGATGAAATCATATTACAGCAGGAGCGGTACTAGGGATTTATGAATGGTGGGCTAAGCTTTGACAATGAGGGTCTAGATGTAAGCCCCCTAAGAGAATTAAAAAAATTACCCAAAATGGTCCGCATTATGAAACTGGCATAAAATTGAAAACCTACTTGGAGAAATTGCATCATAGCAGCAAATGTCTTCGAAAAGACATGTCATGTAGTTTGTATTAGGCACAGATCTTACATGACTTGATGATCCATCCACTAACAAGAGGTACAGATCATGCAAAAATGCACGCAATATTACTTGCAATAGCAGGTTCTAATTACATTACTCAAATAATGAGAATACTGGTACAATTAAATTTGCATCTGGTCTGTAGCTGCATTCATGTTTAATAACCTGGATGACTGACTTTTTAGGACAATGTGACATTTGACAGCAGAAAATTTAGTTTCTGAATTTATGTTTAAGGAAATATTAACAAATCAAAGTGCACTGCATCCCCAGCCAGAGGACAAAATGGCAACAACAAAAAGGAATAAACCAAAAGTAGTATTACCAGCAATGACTGTTTAAATCTAATTCTGTTAGCAGACGAAAGCTTTTCTTAAATCCAGTATATACATCAAATAACTTTCATAATGAGAAAATTATTTATGATACATTTAATCGGTTTAACATTTAGAACTAAAAATAGAAACAGGTTGAATAATCATAATATTCTGAGATAATAGAAGTATTGGCTGTATTTGAGATGCTTTCATTTGTGTATTTTACATAGGTGCAGGGAGATAGCCTGTCACAGATTCAACACTTGTTTCAGGTTTCAGGGATGTTATGGGGCAGCAGTGCCTTCCCCAGTGTGTCAAATTTCATTACATTGGGAATATGGAGACAGATACAGTTGAAGAGAGCAGAAATAAGAAAAACTATTGACGATTTAACTTCATAATGCATGTTTATTGTGCGGGGGATAGCCCCTTAAAACATATCATTGGGACTGTAAGTGGCATTGACTTATGAGTATATCTGAGCTATGCTCTCAGGCTGACTGCACAGCTGCAGAAAAATTGTGATTGGCCCAGAATCCCTCTACCAATTTTACATGCACAGTAGAGCTCATAGGCTTTCTTAAATAAGTGCAGTCATGGTGTGTCTTTGAGCCTTAAGCTTATAATCAGCAGAGATGTGACAGAATGTTTCGCAGCTGTAGCAACTTTGACAAGACATTTCTGCTGTATTAAATCTTCCAGAATCTTCGTAAATGCGCCTCAGCATGCATCCAAACAAGCCTGTCTGTCTGTAGCTAACCTGACTGAGCATGCCTGAACACCCAAAGGTGTGTACCAAAATCTCTACTGTCCAGTGTAACTCAACTCCACTGTCCAGCCTGTATAGGTGTAGTTCTCTGTTTGATGTTCTGTTTGGATGGTGTATAATTATATTTAACTACTGAATAACCATGGACTATCCATAGCCTAGAATGACTGTATAAAAGCAATGAATAAATAACACTAAAGCTCAGACAGGGTGGCCTGAATTGTTTTAATGCGGTGTCCGATAAATTCAATTTATAGGCAAAATCGTAGGTTATTAGTTTGTATACAATGATGTACTAGGGCTGCAACAAATGACTATTTTGATAGTTATATAATCTAAAACAAATATGATTATGAATTGCTCAATTACTAAATAATTTGTGTAGCAACTAGCCTTTATGTTTATCTTGAGGTTGTTTTATGTATTTGCTAAGTAACGATGAAGCCAGTAAAAATCAATAGCTTATTCAAAAATGTACTGTTTTCATGAACTTCTGTTGATACAAAAATACAAATAAAATATATTTTCCTTTCAAAATTTGAAACCAATGATGTGCAATAAAGTTTAACAAACGTGAGGTGCATTAAAATTCGGCAAACGTTTGTGGCAAACTTGTTCTCTATGAACAGTTTAATTTTAACCCTTCATTCAGTTCCCCTGCCTGGTCATGTAGAACCACCTCCTGAAACTGTTTGCACACATTTTCTCACATCCCCCAATTTTTAACGCACGCGTTAAGACACACAATGCACTGTTTAAAAAATTGTAATTGTACTTATATTTGGACTGTGAACATGTTCGTTGTGAACCGGTCCATCTCCATTTACGATTCAAGAGAACATGAATTTCAAAAGGAAAAAATGTACAGCTCATACGATGAAGTAAGACAGCTTTTAAGAGTAACAACTTAGCTATCTAGTATAACTTACCAAGACAAATTGTCTTCGCTGAGTGAGCTGACGTGTCTGCTCTTTAGATGCTCCAACTTGGAGGATGTGCTCCTATGCCAACTAAGGTCGGATTTACAGATTTTTTTTTTTTTTTGCCTTTACGGATTTTGTATTAATACCCTCTTGGTTGTGAGCAGCCAGTGAGGTACGTTTAACTTTGGTTATATTCCATCACCTACGTTTATACAATATTTTAGTCCTATAGTGTGTGTGAGGATTGGTTCAATACAAATCAACTAGATTAAAATACAGGAATATTATGAAGAAATGGAAATGATCTGAATGCTACATGAAAGCATTAGGCATGCATTGGTTTTTCAGTTTGAGAGTCTGAGTCTGTGTATATTTTGTGGGAGTTTGTTCCAGCTGAGGGCAGCATGTAGCTTAACACTGTTACCACCAGCTGACCAGACTCTAATGATGTGTGATAAATCCGTGGAGTTGGGGTTGTACAACTACAGCATATCTTTAAGATGTATTTAGGTCTGAAACCATTTAGTGTTTTATAAACAAGTCACCCAAAACATATGAGTGAATCACGCATCAGAAAGCACCCTGAAAAGGAGTCAGCCATAACAGATGAGATCATGCCAAATGACTACTCAGTAACAACTCGGTAGGTTTGGTGTTTTAAACCAGGAGATTCCCCTACTGATTGTATTTGATTATTCATGTGGAAAACCACTCAACTTCATACCTATGGTTCAGTAAAGAGTTCAACAGCAATATAATCTATGCAGAAAAGATACTTGCATCACCACTACTGGACCGGTTTTGGAATCTACATTACATCAATCAGATAACTTACGATAAAATGTTTGACTTAACAATAAAGTGAACACCTTCTTGGACATACATCCTACTGTCAACAATAGGGGTGGGTATTGGAAAGGACTTCACGATATGATACTCATCACTATACGATTATATCACGACACATTGCGATACAATGCATATTGCGATATATTGCGACATTCCTCAAAGCTCACTGAAAATATAAAAACAGAAACTGGGTTGTCTTAATACATTACATTACATCAGATACTACACATAACCAAACTAATTTATAAAGCAATAAAAGAACAAATAGTAACATATTAACCAGGCAGTCATACTAAAACACTAGGCACGAAATACATGACACAGAAACCACACATATTCAGTTATATGAAGTAGCTTCAGCTGACTGTATAGTTATCACACTAATCTGATTCAAAGTCTCCTTCAGACTACATTGAAAACATGACAGGAAGCACGAGGTACTTACTTTGGGGGGCGCCTCATCCGGTCCTCCTGAATCCCAAGATACGTTCACCTGCCTCCTCAACTCCATGCGACTGCGCTCCTCCTGCTGCACTTTCTCCTCAGCGAGGATGGTGCTGCAGAAACCGTGAGGAAGGAAGACAGGTCGGTGAGCTAACATCATCACTGCTAGAGCCGGTGGGAATGAGTCCTGTGGTGTGTGTGTGTTGCTCAAATGCAATCAGGCATTGAGACGATGGTATTTAAGACTCTAAATCCAGGCGTGCCTTCACGCGCATATCAGAGCCAGGTTCCAGGAAAGTATGACACACTCCATGTCGAGCAATCGAAATGAGGTAAACTTAATGAATAAACTCCTTGTGATATGAAAGTAGCAAGTTTCAAAAAGAATATTTACCTTCGTCCAATACCATGTCTGAACATGAATACCGATAGTATTTGATCTGGCACCACGGAGCAGACTATGTGACTATTACAAATACTTAATAGAAGCGTAAACATTACTGGGACTAATAAACCACACCCATACACACCCACACGTGTTATAATAAATATTACAGATAAATAAATAATGTACATATAATGGACATTATATACAGTGGGGCAAAAAAGTATTTAGGCACCACTGATTGCAAGTTCTCCTACTTAGAAAGATGAGAGAGGTCTGTAATTTTCATCATAGGTACACTTCAACTATGAGAGACAAATGAGAAAAAAAAATCCAAGAAATCACATTGTAGGATTTTTAAGGAATTTAATTGTAAATCATGGTGTAAATAAGTATTGGTCACCCACAAACAAGCAAGATTTCTGGCTCTCACAGACCTGTAACTACTTCTTTAAGAAGCGCTTCTGTCCTCCACTCGTTACCTGTATTAATGGCACCTGTTTGACTTCGTTATCTGTATAAAAGACACCTGTCCACAGCCTCAAACAGCAGACTCTAACTCAACCATGGCCAAGGACCAAAGAGCTGTCGAAGGACACCAGGAAGAAAATTGTAGACCTGCACCAGGCTGGGAAGAGTGAATCTACAATAGGCAAGCAGGCTGGTGTGAATAAATCAACTGTGGGAGCAATTGTAAGAAAATGGAAGACATACAAGTCCATTGATGATCTCCCTCGATCTGGGCTCCACGCAAGATCTCATCCCGTGGGGTCAAAATGATCATGAGAACGGTGAGCAAAAATCCCAGAACTACACGGAGGGGACATGATGAATGACCTGCAGAGAGCTGGGGACCTTAGTAACAAGGCTACCATCAGTAACACACTACGGCAAGAGGGACTCAGATCCTGCAGTTGCCAGGCGTGTCCCCCTGCTTAAGCCAGTACATGTCCCAGGCCTGTCTGAAGTTTGCCAGAGAGCATATGGATGATATCCAGAAGAGGATTGGGAGAATATCATGTGGTCAGATGAAACCAAAATAGAACGTTTTGGTAAAAATTTAAACTCGTCGTGTTTGGAGGAAAAAGAATGCTTAGCTGCATCCCAAGAACACCATACCTACTGTGAAGCATGGGGGGGTGGAAACATCATGCTTTGGGGCTGTTTTTCTGCAGAGGGGACAGGACGACTGATCCGTGTTAAGGGAAAGAATGAAAGGGGCCAGGTATCGTGACATTTTAAGCCAAAAAAACTCCTTCCATCAGTGACAGCATTGAAGATGGAACGTGGCTGGGTCTTCCAGCATGACAAATGATCACAAACACACCGCTCGGGCAAACAAAGCAGTGGCTCCGTAAAAAGCATTTCAAGGTCCTGGAGTGGCCTAGCCAGTCTCCAGACCTCAACCCCATAGAAAATTTGTGGAGGGAGTTGAAAGTCCGTGTTGCCCAGCGACAGCCCCAAAACATCACTGCTCTAGGGGAGATCTGCATGGAGGAATGGGCCAAAATACCAGCTACAGTGTGTGCAAACCTGGTGAAGACTTACAGGAAACGTTTGACCTCTGTCATTGCCAACAAAGGTTATGTTACAAAGTATTGTGTTAAACTTTTGTTATTGACCAAATACTTATTTTCCACCATGTTTTACAATTAAATTCTTTAAAAATCCTACAATGTGATTTCTTTGATTTTGTTTTTCTCATTTTGTCATAGAAGTGTACCTATGATGAAAATGACAGACCTCTCTCATCTTTCTAAGTAGGAGAACTTGCACAATCAGTAGCTGACTAAATACTTTTTTGCCTCACTGTATTTATTGCTGCAAAACTCGTATGTCTCAGGCAGATATGTTGATAAATGATTATAAGTGTGGTCTGATTAGACACTGGGTTTTTAAAATTACTTCCCTGCTGTCTATAAAAAGGTTCTCGAAAGGTACTTTTGGGTAGTGTACCTCTTGGTGAGAGATCGTTAGTCTGCTATACATTCATCTATGACGCACTCAAAGACATTTTGCCCAGCTGACAGACTTTGAGAGGGGGAACATCATTGGACTGAGAGGAGCGGGATGGGCGTTTCGACAAATTGGTGGCCATCTAAGCTGTTCTGACCTAGCTGTTGGGAGGTATTGGGAGCAGTGGTTCTGTGAGGACACGCACACACAGTGAACAGGCTCTGGAAGGTCCCAGTCGGACCACCAGCAGAAAGGATCATTTTATCCACCGACAAGCACGAGCAAGCAAGCATCATAATGTAGCAGATATTCGCGCTTCCGAACATTTAGCCCTTTGGAGTCAGCACTTCCACAGGCAAGATAAAATGGATTTTTTTTGCCAAAGCACTTTAATAACTGAATGGTATACTGAAATCAAATATATTTTTATAACGTTGTGAGAGCAACATAATTAACAAGAGGCATGTTTCAGTCTGTGAGTCAGAGAACAAACTCTGATGACACACCCATTCACAAATTTACTTATTCTTATGATAACAGCAAGGTAAGCCGGCAGCCGCCACTGGGGGATCATGACACAACACAGTGTGTGAAAACGCCCATTTTGACTCCTATAAACAACCTGGGTTGTTTGACCGATGACTTGATCCCAAGTAGGATGATTGTGATGAGTAAGTAAAATCCGTCACACTCTAGCTTAGTAACAAACAGTGTGCTCTCTAAAGTATTTCACAGTAGCCTGCACACTTATAGAGTTTCAAGCGCTGATCAGAAGCTCGTATTGGTGACTTTAAGCAGTGTGAGTCGTTGATAAGTTACTAAATGCAACCAATTAGAACCAACTGGAGGCTACTGTATGTGTAGACTTAATCCTGATCAGTGTCACGGGGGAGCTGGTGGCTAACCGGCGGCACAGGGCATAAGGCAGGAACAACAATGGACAGGACACCAATCCAATGTAGGGCACACGCACTCACGCATATATACACACTCACACTAGAGCCCTTTAGAGACACCATGAAGGACCCGGAGCAAAGACACAGGGAGAACAGGAAAACTCCTTCTCAATAATCGGTTGAGTCTGAATGGTCTGTAACTATATGAGAAAACCAAGGAGCTGGTATTGAATTTCTTGGGCCGATATTTATTTAACCAATATTTAACACATTATTGTGGCCGATGTTAACTTTTCTGCATTTAAAAACGTTCACATTATAAACTGCTGTTAAAAACTGGATCAATAATTCATTTTAGCAATAAAATAATAATAAGCAAGATAACATCAGACATGATAACACTATGTAACACAAGTTTTGTTCCCAGCTTTTTAATGTTATATTCCAATTGCTTATGTCTAAAACTAATTAAAAATTGCTTACATTCATCATAAACTTCGCTTTTGTGACCACGGCAACGAAAATTATGAATTTTTATTATAGAAACAGGTCACCAACAGGCATGCCGAATATGCTTTGTAGGCCTCAAACATCTTAGCAGATGCTTCCACAGAGTACTTTTTCGCTCTTGTCTTTATAAAATGGCCACATACATAGCAAAATGCGTCTGCTGGATGTATGCAACCTCTTGATGCCATCTAAATTGACTAAGTTGCTGTGTACTGTAAGGAAAAAGGATGTCTCTCCAAACTCGATAAAAATGGTCAATATTTATTCAATGCAGTATCAAAGTACAAGAGTGTACTGAGGAATCAGCAGAGCAAGACTGATCACCCGGTAGCAGAGTAACACACAATATATACATTTGAAAGTAGTGGTCCTTCCTAAGCTCCTCTTGTAATGGGTGTGGGGTGAAGTGTGAATACTGTCGTTATCAGAATTTGAATAGAGAATGAATTCAGACCTGTCTGTCTAGGTCAATTCCCCTTTGTCTGTGATGGCTGTTGGCCACTTACTTTGCAATCCCAATCAATTAGATCATGTCTCTCCGTCTCTCGGGAAGGGCTATAGTGGCCCTATATAACTGTAGTTATACAGCTACCTACAATTCTGTACAGTCCCAGAAAGTTCTAGATAATTCTGGACAGTTCTAGAAACTTCTTGATAGTTCTCACAATTCCAGAAGCTTCTTAAGTATCTTGAAATATGGCGAATATCCTTAAAAATAGATCAATTTCAAAATATAATTGTGCTGACAACAAAAGCAAAGTTTACAGTGAATAATAACTTTTTTCTATTCATTTAGGGTACAAACAATCAGGAAAACACACTTAACAACGGGGAACAAAATTTTTTTTTGAAAAATTGTTACATGGTGTAATTTTACTGTAAAAGTAAGGTGCAGTTCACTCAAAGGAAAAATGGTTTAACGATTTTTTTTTCTAACCTTTTTCTAATCTTTTTTTAGTCTTGAGTTTGTACAGGCAGTAACAAGAAACCAATTATGTGTGTAAGAAAGCTTATGACTGATATGCCCCACCCCCCGAGAAGAATATGACTGCATGCGTAACTATACAGTCAGCAAAATCAGATATTTTGCTTGATGAATAACAGACAAAACACAAAAAATGAAAAAATATTCATATGTCAATATATAATAAATATCAGTTATAATATAGGCTACAAATCTAATATCAGAAACTGAAACTGAAAAAAATCATATATTGGCAAATAATATATCGCCCGCCGATACATATTGTGCATCACTAATAATATATATATTTAGATATATTATAGTATATATATATATATATAAATATTATATTATATATATTATAATACACATACAACTATAAATATATTACACATACTTGTACATCACTCTCATTTTTGTCTAACACAACACACAATTCATTAATATATGCATTTCCATAAAGCTGACGAAAGAACTCATACCTGTTTTGAAAAGCTGCTGAAACACAGTTTCCAGCGGAGAGATGTAGGAGATGTTGGCAGGATGAACATGCTAACAAAAGGCATTTCATGCCCTACAGCCAGGCATGGAGAACTATTTTTGGAATTACTGTTAACCCTGACAAGCCCAACATGTGTGCTACTAACAGATGAAGGACATGCAGGGTGAAACATACACCTGTTCAGATCATTCTCCACGTTGCCCTCACACCGAGACCCCTGCAAAGCCTCTCCAAGTCAAATTTCATCTGCTGTATTATCTAATCAGCTGTGCCACCCAAGAAAGCAGAGACAATATTACTTTATTACTAAGCTTATTTGAAAGCATGTATAACATGAAGGCCGACTCGTATCATCTATCAGCTAGACTGTAACACCGAACTGGACAGACTGATAACTTGTCATGGGCCAGTGTTAAAAAGGTTAGATTTAAATATTGCTTTAACAACAGAGCATTCTCCAAAAGCAAGTCTACGGTGGCAGTGGCAAGGTGAAACTCCCTAAATGTTATAAGACGAAACCTTGGGAAGACCAAGACTCAAAATGGTACCCAACCTCTCCGGCTGCCTAGATAAAAAATGTAAGAATTAAACTAAATGATCTAATTTCTAACTGATCATCTAAATATAAAAAGTAAAGGAGAGAACATGTAAAGAAAATGTAATAACATATAGACTATGATAAATGAAATATAATGTATTATGAAGAGTATAATAAAACAGAATATGAAACTTCTGGATAAAACACAATAGTATATATAATAAATAAAATATGAAGTACAGTAAAATTACAGTGCCTGTGTACGTCCTAGGAGCAGAATGAACAAGGGCTTGAGTGCCAAACAAGAGTGTGACACAACCAACATTCAGGCTTCTGGATATGAGACCACAAATATATACATCATCCTCCATGAGTAGGACAAATGGGGATAAAATGTGGAAATATAAATAAGACAAAATTGTGAGCATAATCATAGTTTCAGGTATTTTAAGCAAAGAGATATACCTGTACTATTTTAGCATTTCAGTATCACAGGTGTCATAAAAAAACAACAACAAAATTCCTTTCAATTCATAGATCTTTCAGGATTCCATTTGCATATTGGTGGTACATATTTGGATCTCTGGCATTAATATCCAATGGTGCCCAAAAAACTAACCACATTTTTTTTTTGTCATTGCACTCAAGAGTAAACCTTTTGTTTGCATTTGCATTGCGGAAAACATAATTCCACCTATGAGATATCTCTCCAGAAGACCTGCACCCATGTGATCTGTGGCACAATGTAATTGTAATTGCAGGGAAGGAAATATTTTTCCTTGGCCTATACTTCCATTATCTTTGTAAGAGCTGATTCACACATGCTGAAGTTACCTGTGATGATAGAAATTTGTAAAAGCAACATTAAGTCCTTAATTTGTCTTGTTGGAACGGTCTAAAAGCTTGGGACTGTGGTAGCCTAGCTGGTAAGGTACTGGACTATGGCCCAGAAGGTCAAGGGTTCAAATCCCACCTCTTCCAAGATGCCACTGTTGGGTCCTTGAGCAAGACCCTTAACCCACAATTGCTTGGATTGTATCAATTGTGGATACAAAACTGGATAAGGGCGTCTGCTAAATGCTGTAAATGTATTTGCCTTTAGAATGTACGTAAGTATCAACGGTAAATGCTAGAATGTCCATTTTGGGACTGTGGTAGCCTAGCGGGTAAGGTACTGGACTCTGGACCAGAAGGTCCGAGGTTCAAATCCCACCTCTGCCAAGCTGCCACTGTTGGGTCCTTGAGCAAGACCCTTAACCTTGGATTGTAAGATTGTATCAATTGTAAGTCACTCTGGAAAATGCTGTAAATGTAAATGTTTGTTAGATGAGAAATGTAAAAAGAAAGATATTAGTGATATCAATGAAGGATAGTTTGTCGCAAACAAGTTGGTTTGTGGCGTCCAGCTAATATGGCTATGAAAGTGAGGCAGGTTCTAATAGGGCATTTCACAAACCAATGAGAAAAGAAACACAAGCAAACAGCCACAAGTGTATTGCAAGACGTTCTTAAAACAAAGCTCCATGCATTTTTGTGTGGTGAGCTATTTTCAGTCCAGCAGTAACACTGAGTTACCATTTCTCTCAAAGAAGGAACATTCGGATAGTACGATTTGAACATATTTATATTTTTATGCTTGAACTTTAAATGCTACAATCAAATTCTTTTTGAAAATTCTGAATATTTACTATAACCAGTTTTCCGCATCAATATTTGCATTTTACTGACAACCTGAATTCTTCTGTCCTGTTGCAGTCAAAAGATACAGTGAAAACATAAATGAGTAACAATCTGAATAGCTATATGGTTGTTGGATATTTTCTTGTTGTTGAACAATAAGTAATAAGTATTTTTTTGTTAGCTCAGCAAGTAACCAGCTCTTGGTTAATTTTATATGGTACGGTTTGCCCAGCTCTGAAAAAAAGTTTGGACTCACTTTCCTTAACAGACTTAATGAACATTATTGAATCCCACATTTAAATATTGATTTTCTGTCACCATAATTACTGACATGGTACGTGTACAAAGATGAAGTTTTATGACAGCCATTTTACAATGATGTTAAATGTTTACTATTACTATAGAAACATTGTTAAGTCACAGTTACACATAACGTTCGACTGGTATGGATACAAAGTCCCTGAATTGACAAGATGTAGAAATCAAACTGAGAATTAAATCTTGAAACAGTATTTGTTAATGGAAACTTCCATAAAGCTGTGTCTAAAAATAAATGGACAAACTAGAGCAGCCATTCTTCCCAGTTCAACTATAATTACCTACCCTATGGAGAACAATCAGAATATCAGTGCAAGAGCCTTACAATCACACATACACAAAGAAATGGAACACTAACCTGAAGTAAGAGCTATAGCATCTGACAGCTTGAAGCAAAGAGACTGTTTACTTAGGAAAGCAGACCTGAATACAGCAGGAGTACTGCACACAGCATTTAGAGACATTTCACCCTAGCAGATGATTATGATATTGGCCCCACCTGAGGCCCGGCATGTAGTGCCTTTTATGGGCCTGATTGTGGGCTAGAAATAGTGTTAACAAGGCAAATATTTACTGCGTTTCCAGGAAACCTGGAAAATGACTGATGTGGGATAGATTTAGAGAAAGAGGGGGAAAAGAGCAAGCATGAGAGTTAGAGAGAATGTGAAGGTGCTGTATCAATGTGAAACTTGGTCTGCTATGGTCTGGTTGTAATATTTTCCTGCTGTTGTGTTGCCACGGCATTCAGAGTTACAGCTTATCCGGTCTGGTTCAGTTATTAAAAATTATGGATCACATTATGGAGTAGAGATAGACCGTTTAATGCCATTTTGAGATAATCAACATCGGCCAATATCTGAGCTCACAAGGCCCATATTCATAAACTGGGACTACTGAGTGACTGAAAACAAAGAGACGCTGAGAGAACATTCAGCGAGGGTGGGGCCAATACTGAGAAGATGAAAACTTTGTTTCCAGAATTACAACTCACTACTCTTAACTGGGACTGGAATAGAAAGTGATATTGGCAGTATATATCTGCCATCGGTCACCCTGATCATATCGGTCGACCACTATTATGGAGGTCCTCAGAGTGACCTTTCAAACAGTGGCTCGCAACTTGCTTCAATACTCAGTTACTGCGCCATTAATTGGAAAGCAACTATTTAACACTGGATACAGTAAAACAATCAGGCTGGATAACTAATAATATATGTGCATTATTAAATTAAAACATTTAAGTGACGATGCTCTGTTAGGTTACATCAGGGCTGGGCCTGAGCTCATTACATCTGAATACTTCTCAGCATTGTCGTCACCGAGAGCGAGTGTGTACTTGAATGGGAATCCCTGGCTCACTTCACCCTTGCATCATCAGTGCAGTCACTTATGCTTTGTAACGTAAAACCATGATTGCACCAGAAACTTGCCCTCTGTACCACTTTGCAAAATGGGTGTAGTCAGACTGGAAATTGACTATTTCAAACACAATTTAGACTTTAGCTTAGCTATGGCTTACTTGCAATTTGAGAAAATTTGGTTGTCTCCAATACTGTACATACCATTTAACTCCCTGAGATTCATTTGAAGGCCCAAATCTAGGTGCACATGTTCACAGATATGTTAGCAGTGTTAATAATCCATCTTGCTACCAGCTTGTTCAGGCCGATTCTTATCAAGCTAAGACTCTCAGGGACCTGTATATAACACAGCTCACAGCAAGAAGGTCCTGGGTTCAGTCCCAGGGTGGAGCGGCCTGGGTCGTTTCTGTATGGAGTGTGCATGTCCTCACCGTGTCTGTGTGGGTTTACTCTGGTTTCCTCCCACAGTTCAAGGACATGCAAGTTAGGCCTGGTTTGAGTGTGGTCTCTGGCGACAGACACAGCGTCGGCTGGAGTATTCTCGGTTGCATCGAGTGGCAGTGGGCGGACCCCACATTCGGCAGGACAAGCGCCAGGAAAATGATGAATAAGTTGTGTAATATTGTGTAATGTCTTAGCTGCTACACTGCTAAAGGTGGTGCTTTCTCCTTTATAGACGTGTTGTTTTGCACTAGACACCACCACCTCTTCAAATGTTACTTTACTAGCTCTGCCGTTGGTCCACAAAGCTTAAGGTTGTAAAAGATTTTACATCTTTGCCTGTGAATTTTAGTCTTACAGAAACTTTCTGATGTGAAACTGCTGAATGTTTGTGGAGTGAATGTGATTTCACTGACAAAGAGCTGGCATGATCACAGATTAAGTTCAAGTTTCTCCTTCAGTTCAATCTTTTAATGGGTGTGGATGTGTGCACGTGTCAGGGGAATTAACACGAAGGAGGAAAGAAGAATAGTAGTAATGGTGAGGAGTGGCTGTGATGGTAATACCCAGACTGTTGCCACTACACCCACATGATCAGTCAGGCACAGGATATAATACAGACTGCTGTGGACTGAGTCAGGGTTTCAGACAGAAATTCCTTCATTGATCTGTTTATCAACTTTGACCTACAACCCATACAAATCAGAAAAGGTTGGGTCAGTATGGAAAATGCAAATAATTATGAGATGTAATGCATCTTACATTTAGTTTGACTTTTATGTCATTGCAGACAGAATGAATCCAATATATTTCATATTTTATCTGGTCAATTTTCTTTCATTTGTTAAGTAAACATCCATTCCTGCATTTTCAGGCCAAAAACAGATTCCACAAAAAGTTTTGGGGGACAGTAAATTCCATTCACCACTTCATAATGTTTGCCATTCCTTCTCACAACCTTAAAAAGACACATGAGGGTACCAAGGAGATTTAATGTGTCAGGTGTTATTTTGTCCCATTCTTCCTGCAAACAAGTTTCAAGATTATGTGCAACAGTAGGGGGTGGCATTTTTCGTTCAAAATTCTCCACACAATTTGAACGAAACATGCCTGTGTAATACGTGATATATTGGGGGCAGATCAGGACTCCAGGCAGGTCAGTCCAATAGCCATAAACCCTGTTCTCCACAGCCATTGCCTTTGTAAATATGTGCAGCATGTGGTTTCGTATTGTCTTGTTGAAAATTGCATGGGTGTCCCTGGAAAAGATGTAATCTGGAAGGCAGCATATGTTCCTTTCTCAATGTATATTGAGATATACAGTGGGGCAAAAAAGTATTTAGTCAGCCACTGATTGTGGCAAGTTTCTATTACTTTGAAAAGATGAGAGAAGTCTGTAATTTTCATCATAGGTACATTTCAACTATGAGAGACCAATATGAGAAAAAAAATCCAGGAAATCAACATTGTAGGATTTTTAAATAATTTAATTGTAAATCATGGTGGAAAATAAAGTATTTGGTCACCCACAAACAAGCAAGATTTCTGGCTCTCACAGACCTGTAACTTCTTCTTTAAGAAGCTCTTCTGTCCTCCACTCGTACCTGTATTAATGGCACTTGTTTGACATCGTTTATCTGTATAAAAGACACCTGTCCACAGCCTCAAACTGTCAGACTCCAAACTCAACCATGGCCAAGACCAAAGAGCTGTCGAAGGACACCAGGAAGAAAATTGTAGACCTGCAGCAGGTTGGGAAGAGTGAATCTACAATAGGCAAGCAGGTTGGTGTGAGTAAATCAACTGTGGGGAGCAATTATAAGACATACAAGCCCATTGATAATCTCCCTCGATCTGGGGCTCCACGCAAGATCTCATCTCATGGGGTCAAAAATCCCAGAACTACATGGAGGGACCTGATGAATGACCTGCAGAGAGCTGGGACCAAAGTAACAAAGGCTACCATCAGTAACACACTACGCAAAGAGGGACTCACATCCTGCAGTGCCAGGCGTTGCCCCCTGCTTAAGCCAGTAAATGGTCCAGGCCCGTCTGAAGTTTTTCCAGAGAGCATATGGATGATCCAGAAGAGGATTGGGTGAATATCATGTGGTTAGATTAAACTAAAATAGGACTTTTTGGTAAAAAACTCAACTCGAAGCCGTGTTTTGTTTGGAGGAAGAAGAATTCTGAGTTTGCGTCATACCTACTGTGAAGCCATGGGGGTGGAAAACATCATGCTTTGGGGCTGTTTTTTCTGCAGAGGGGACAGGACGACTGATCCGTGTTAAGGGAAGAATGAATGGTGTTATGTAACGTGAGATTTAAAGTCAAAACCTCCTTCCATCAGTGAAAGCATTGAAGATGGAACGTGCCTGAGTCTTCCCCAGCGGGCAACAAAAGAAAAAGCATTTCGAAAAAAGCATTTCAAGGTCCTCGAGTGGCCCATCCAGTCTCTCCAGACCTCAGCCCCATAAAAAATTTGTGGAGGCAGTTGAAAAGTCCTGTTGTTGCCCCAAAACATCACTGCTCTAGAGGAGATCTCCATGGAGGAATGGGCCAAAATACCAGCTACAGTGTGTGCAACCTGGTGAAGACTTACAGGAAACGTTTGACCTCTGTCATTGCCAACAAAGGTTATGTTACAAAGTATTGAATTAAAACCAAATTTATTGACCAAATACTTATTTTCCACCATAATTTACAATTTGAAATTCTTTAAAAATGCTTACAATGTGATTTTCCTGGATTTTTTTTCTTCTCATTTTGTCTCTCAAGTAGTTGAAGTGTACCTATGATGAAAATTAACAGACCTCTCTCATCTTTCTAAGTCGGAGAAACTTGCACAATCAGTGACTGACTAAATAATTTTTTTTTGCCCCACTGTACATTGCAATATAATCTCAATGTACTTTTTCTGCATTAATGCTGGCCATCACAGACGTCCATTGCAAACCCCATACCATGACAGAGCCTGGCTTTTGGACCTGATAACAGTCTGGATGGTCCTTTGTGTATTTGTTCCAGAGCACAATGTGTCCCATTTCATGCAAAATAGACCAAGAAATACTGATTGGTCTGACGACAATACACATTTCCACTGTATGATGGTCCCATTCTAGATGCCTACAAGATCAGCCATGGTTCTGGATATGGTTAACAGAAGGCTTCTTTTTGTTCATAGTAAAGTTTTTAGAGGCATTTGTGAATTGTCTAACTCTGTATTGTAATGATAAAGAGACAAAGGTTTGGCCAAACTAAATCCCTTGTCCATGTGGTTCTAAATCAGCTATTGATGAATTAGTTCCTTGATGCAGTGCGTCTGAGGGATCAAAGATCATGTCTTCAATTTAGGCTTGTATCCTTGCCCTTTACACACTGAAATTTAATAATAATATGCACTGTAGGCAGAAATATGTAAATACCTATTACTAGCCATAAAATTCTCCTGTCCCAAACGTTTTTGGAAATGTGTTTGCAGGTCTGAAATGTAGGAATGGATGTATATTACAAAATGAAATAAAGCTAATCAGACAAAACAAAAAATATCTTGGGTTCATACTGGTCTGCAATGAAATAAAGAGCCAAAGTAAATGTAAGACACACGCATTTTTATTTGCATTTTCCATTTTGTCTCAACATTTTTTTTATTTGGGGTTTGTAAAAAAAAAATTTATTATACAGTGGTGCTTGAAAAAAAAGTTGAAAGTGTTCTTCTGATGGTGGGACTCATGAACATTAACATTAGACCAATGTGAGAGAGGCCTTCAGTTGCTTAGAAGTTACCCTGGAGTCCTTCGTGACCTCACCAACTAGTACACGCCTTGCTCTTGCTCCTATGGAGTGATCTTTTGTTGGTCGACCACTCCTGGGGAGGGTAACAATGGTCTTGAATAACCTACATTTTGTACACAATCTGTCTGACTGCAGATTGGTGGAGTCCAAAAACTCTTTAGAGATGGTTTTTTGTAACCTTTTCCAGCCTGATGAGCATCAACAACTCTTTTTTCTGACTCCTCAGAAATCCCTCCTTTGTTCATGCCATGATACACTTCCACAAAACGTGTTTGTGAAGAGCAGACTTTGATAGATCCCTGTTCTTTAAAATAAAAAACAGGGCGCCCCACTCACACCTGATTGTCATCCCATTGATTGAAAACATCTGACTCTAATTTTTCACCTTTAAATTGAACTGCTAATCCTAGAGGTTCACATACTTTTGCCACTCCACTAATATGTAATATTGAATGATTTTCCTCAATAAATACATAATAGTATAATATTTTTTTTTTTTTTGTCTCATTTGATAACTGGGTTCTCTTTATCTACTTTTTAAGGACTTGTGTGAAATCTGATGATGTTTTTAGGTCATATTTATGCAGAAATATAGACAATTCTAAAGGGTTCACAAACTTTTCAAGCACCACTGTAGGTGACCTAAAACCAATCAAACTAAACACAGAATAAGCGATAACAAATAAATGCCAAGTATGGGGGTAAACTCTGACTTTTGGGCAGAAGCTTATATTAATAATAATTTGCAATGGCAATTTACTGTTGCTACCCCAGCACCCTGTGGTGTCCGGTGACTGGCAGGACAACTGAATCGGCAATTGCAGTTAGAACAAAGGATTAGTAAGTAAATGTCATTTTGAAGCATAACCACAACATGTACTGGAAACACTTCTTAAATCTTAAAATTAGCACATGTTTACACATTCATTCATTCAGTCACAGTGGGTCCGGGATCCTATCCCAAACAAAACTGGGACACCGCCTTAGATAAACCCTAGTCGGTGTGGCCATCCACTGCATGGCACACGCTTATACAATCACACACACTCCACACCAGGTGGCCATTAAGGATAGGTGACCACTGTTTTTGTGTTTGATTGGTGAAAAAAACTGCAGTACATGAAGGAAAACGACACAGGACAGAGCGAACATGCCAAACTCCACACAGACATGGACCAGATTTGAAGGACACCCTTCATTTAAGCAAATCAGTTTAGACTGCTAGATTGTTATGAGAGTAATCTTGAAATAGTCAATTGTTCTAGGTACAGAAAAGAAAAACTAGACTCACTGAATTTGTTCTAAATGCCACATCATTGTATTGTGGAGTCAAACCTGGTTTAGTCATGTACCAGCCACAGTGCCCATCCCAAAGAGCACTGAAGACTCAGGAACCCACTGCTGGTGAAACTAGGAGGGCAATCCAATGAATATGACAATGGAACCTGTAAGAGTGCAGCTTTAATATCAAGGGTCTCAAAGACCCGTCTGGATTTAATGTTGGCAGGAGACCTGGAAACCACAAACCTAGGCATCACACAGAGCCTACCACTATGCCTACATTGCTCAACCAGTGCAATACCTACTGAGTCACTCTCGTTCGAATCTCACCTCAGGTCTGTCTGAGTTGCGTTCCAGTTCCTGCCAAAGTTGTAAAGTCCAGGAGATTCCCTAGTGCCATGTAAAAGTCAGCATTTCAATTTTCCTGGCACCTGTGTAAAGTCCAGGTGAGGTCGCTGGCACCCTTGTAGTGCTATACTTACCTAGGGGCACCAGACCAGGGGTGCCCCTACATTACAGTCATTATAATGGAAAAAAACATTCTGCCTGCCCTCATAACACAAGTACTGTTCATGTGTTAGCTGAACACGTGGGAACAAGAGTTAGTTCTGAGCTTACAAAGATGATCACATGAATTTTAAACAGGGCTTCCATTTTGAATTACTACTGTGACCAACTCATGTTAAAAGATACTCAGCCAAGTACAGGTAGTTCTTCATATTGCATCAATCTTCTTGCATCTAGGCGCCGTGCTGAGTGGCAGCAGCTCTGTCCTGAGAGACATATTGTCTAGCCTATATTAGGTTTTAGTACAGTAATTACATTTACATTTATGTCACTTAGCAGACGCCCTTATCCAGGGCGACTTACAATTGGTACAGTCTTGCAATCCAAGCAATGGTGGGTTAAGGGTCTTGCTCAAAGACCAAACAGTGGCAGCTTGGCAGAGATGGGATTTCAACCCTGGACCCTGGACCCTCTGGTCCCTCTGGGACCCCTGAGACCTCTGGTTCATAGTCCAGTACCCTAACCGCTAAGCCACCACAGTCTCTTAATCCCAGTAATTACTTACTTTAAATACTCCTGCTTTATTTGCTGTATTTCAACTGCTGCAATCACCTGCCTTTCCCTCTGAGATGAATAAAGTCATTTATCTATCTAGTTGTTGCCCCTTCATGCTGGCTTCAAATCTGTTTTAAATTAGCACAGGAAGCTAGTCATATAGCAAGTCAGTGCCAAATACCCACAATACCCAGCTTTCACTGAAGCCATCGTGTTGCTAAAGTTAAAATGTCTCTATTTATGTTTTTAATTATATATTTCTGACACACAGATACACATAACTTACACGGATAGGACTTAAAGCGCCAAAGGCACCCATCAATGGCGTATCGCTTTTGGTTTCTGTGTACTTGAGCGCCCTCTGGCGTGACAAAAAAAAAAATCACAGATCTTACAAGGAAACCTTCAGGAATGATCTTGGTAGGTAAAATATATTCACTTTAAACTAGGTGAAATGAATAAATCCACTCAAAAGGGTAAGCTCTACCCATTGAACAGGGCCAAAAGAGAGCTCAGTAAGTAATCTGTGTACTGACCTCAGCTGTGCTTTGAGCTCGGTGAACCGGGGGCGTTTGCTCGGGTCATAAGACCAGCACTTAGTCATTAGGCTGTACAGGGTTGGGGGGCAGTTCGGAGGCATAGCAAGCCGTTCGCCATTCTCAATACGACCAATCACATCGTTGTTTTTCACACCCTGAAAGGGCTTCACTCCAAACATCAATATCTCCCACATACACACACCTGCAAAGACAGAGTGAGACATGAAGTGCCAGAGCTAATGTGCTCCCTGCAATGCAGTAGCTGAACTTCGTCCTCTTCCAAACAAACATAATTTCTCATGCATCTTCTCAAACATTCAAAATCACTCTCATTTAGACAAATCCAAAAGTACACACACTTACCAAACATCCAAACATCACTGGATGAGGTAAAACGTCTAAAGTTAATGGACTCTGGCGCCATCCACTTAATAGGCAGTTTCCCCTTAGAGGCTAAAAAAAGAAAAATAATCTCACCAGGCCACACTCAAATGCAGAAACACCCAGAAAATGGATTAAGCTAAATGGATAAATACTCTAGTTACAAAACAAGCAAGACAAACCTTTATAATAGGAGCTATACCTCCAGGTATCTGGACAAGCCAAAGTCACCCAATTTGTTCACACAGTCAACAGAGGGACACTAGCCACGATTCCTAGCAGCTATGTCCCTTGCAGAATACAAGCAGCAGGACAACTTCAAAACCATTATGCAGATGCTGGAATAAGCGTAAAAACAGTGCATGCGGACTACTAATGAAGCCCTAAAAAACAAAGCCTTAAGTGTATCGAAAGGAGAAAAACTAATCTGTTTTCTTTATCAAGGTCCTCACCTGTGTACAAAGCGCTTGCTCTCCAAGTACGCAAGCGCTGTGCTGAGCTGGTAGGAAAACAAGATCAGCGATGCCAAGTCCAAGCTGTTACTTCCGTCATTGTAGGAAAAGCTCTGATCTCAAGCTGGAAGGAAAAACCACAGGTAACACAGCCCCCATGAATGCAAAGCACAAACGATATTTGAGAGATTTAGCCCACCTTTTTGACCCTAAAAACTCATTTGAAAACAGTTATCTCGCTCACTTCGAGCGAACAATCAAAAGCAAAGTTTTCATATTTTCATTTCATTTTCATTCACAGCATTTAGCAAGCCGTCCCTTATCCAGAGCGACTTACATTTGGTACAATCTTTACAATCCAAAGCAATTGTGGGTTAAGGGCCTGCTCAAGGGGCACCCAACAGTGGCAGGCTTGGCAGAGGTGGGATTTGAACCCTGGACATATTGGTCCATAGTCCAGTACCTTTAACCGCTAGGCTACCACAGTCCTTAATAGTTTCAAATGGTAGAACACACCTACATAAAATGGTCTATTATAAAATGGTCTATTATTACCATTTTAGGTTACCGAATGAAAAATTACAGAAAATATATAACCTAAACTCAAGACAGTAAATTTGTACTCACCAATAGTATGACTCATGCTACCTGTTAGCACTTAGCTAGCTAGATTGCTAATTTGTTTTTTGTCCCCAAATCACATATGGCACCTAAAGTGGAGATTTTTGTGATTGCAGCCAAAATGCTGATTTATCTCAAAGCACTGCCTCAACACTGGGCCCGTCTAAACAGCATAGCTATAAAATGCTATTTGAACTGTTTGGATACTATTAAATAAATCGAGTTTCCAAGCTGCATATTCATAGCTATTCATAGATCCTGTTATTTGTAATGAGAGTAAAAGTTGTAAAAAAAGTAGTTAGACCATTTTTAGTATTTTCTTACGAACAAAAACCCATGCTACATAGATTGTTTAAATGACTTAAATACTACTTAAACTGTTTTAAACTATACCTTGGCGGTCTAAATAATTGCTACAACCCCTCTATTTATTTTAAAGTTAAAAAATAATATTGACATTATTATGCAGTTGATCTGTATCCTACAGAATACAGTATCATTATGAAAGCAGTAATAGCTGCTCTGAGATGAGCTGTGCATGGCCTACCTCTCCCAGTGTGCAGAGCTCCATAATGATCCACACAGGATTTTCTGTGATGACACCAATTAGCTTAATAATGTGCGGATGGTCAAACTGGCGCATCGTCACTGCAGAGACAGGGTGACAAAAACATCTTCACTTACTGTTATTACAAACCTTTTAACATGACATTTTCACTTGCATAAACATACCTTGTGAGAATGACTTTATTCTATGTGTCTGCTTTAATAAAGTAGTCAGGAAATCCATAACATTTACAGCATTTAGCAGACGCCCTTATCCAGAGCGACTTACAATTGATACAACCTTACAATCCAAGCAATCGTGGGTTAAGGGCCTTGCTCAAGGACCCAACAGTGGCAGCAAGGCAGTGGTGGGATTTGAACCCTGGACCTTCTGGTCCATAGTCCAGTACCTTAACTGCTAGGCTACCCCAGTTCCAACAAAAATGATTTGATACTACATTAACTAACTACAGGGATACTACAGGGATGTGGGCTGACTTCACAGAGAAGCAAAAGAGAAACTAGATCTGCATTTCCAGAAGGCACCACAACAGTGGTGGTTTGTGTCACAATACGTTTGGCTGTGCACGGGTTTGCGACCCAATACTTTTGGCCGCGGGCAGGTGTGCATCCCAATACTTTTGTGTATGTGTATCTATGGTGATATAATTGGGCATGCATATGTATGTATGTGTCAGTGGTGCCACCTCATGACACCATATGTTCAAGTTAAATAGCTGGGCAGATTATTAGATAATTAATGTTAATTATCAGACACACACTAACTGATCACTTGTTTCTACACTCATTATGCATTGTATCAGTACCGCCTACTATATAGATGCACTTTATAATTCTACAGTTACAGACTGTAGTCCTTCTCTTTCTCTACATACTTTGTTAGTCCCCTTTTCTCTGTTCTTTGGTACTAGTTGGGTACTAGTTGGGTGGTGGATCATTCTCAGGATTGACACTGATGTGGTGTGTTACTGTGTGAGTAAAGGGGATAAAGTATGGAGAGAAACAGATGGACTACAGTCTGTAATTGTAGAACTACAAAGTGCACCTATATGGTAATTGGAAGTGATAAGGGACTGTGGTAGCCTAGTGGGTAAGATACTGGACTATGAACCACAAGGTCCAGGGTTCAAATCCCACCTCTGCCACTGTTGGGTCCTTGAGCAAGGCCCTTAACCCACAATTGTAAGTCGCTCTGGATAAGGGCGTCTGCTAAATGCTGTAAATGTAAATGTATATGATAAAATGGACAATGACTGGTGAGAGTAAATCCATTAGTGACAGAATACTACAGGCAAAAAACAAACTTACACTTCACACAGAAATGAAACTACTCTGCACAGTTTGCACATTTGCTCAGTGTACATACTCTCTACATTATTCACTCAGATATATAAGCACTCAAACCAAGTATACACACTGATCCTCACTCTCAACATTAAATAGACACCAAGTCTTGTGTAATCCTTTGTGCAGGCAGAGCAAGTCTATGTTTTTGATTTAACAGTCACTACTTCATCCAGCTACATGAGACACTTCTAAGATAAGACTACAAGTAGTCACTATCACAGTGTACAACATGAAAAAGAATTGGGTGCGTTTGTATTTGGGAACGATTTCAGCATCACATGTACAGTATATAAGCACTAGTGTAGAAAGATTAAAAACATGAAACACTTAGGGATAGATGTACAGTACGTACATGAGTGAATTAAAGTTCAAGGAACTAAGCCTGTAGTTAAACACAAAGACTGTGCCTGGAACCACTTCAGATTCAAATATTTAAACACATTGAAAATAGTGGACATGGACATCCACGAAACCATCAAAAACCTTTAGGCTAAACTTAATCTTAAAAAAAAATCTAATAATTCAGTTTTTTAAATGAAGACATGTATGAGAACAAGTATGTGATATAGATGGAATTGATGCATTAATTACTAGGGGTGTAACGAGACACTTTCTTTTTCCTGCAGTGTAAACAATACAAAACAATCCATGTTGTCTTGAATAAGTTTTTTAAACAAAACAAGGAAAAAAAATCTTTAGTCCCTAATTAAAATAAATGGACAAGAAACAGAGGTTTGAAAATGTAATAAATAAAGATATATAGTACTGTGCCAAAGTCTGCATTTTTACACATTCTGTATTTTTCAGGTTATATTCTAATTATTTATTTAAATTTTAGTGGTCACTGCACTTCTACAGTTCTGAAATTATAGACTGTATAACAGATCACTGTCCAGACACAAAAAACGTCAGGACCTTGTGAGCATACAGCTCAAAGCATGATTAAACAAATCTAACAACCAGCTGCTACTGATCAATGAGTATAGAATTAAACTGATTAACTGAAACAGAAGCAGAAGTGTGGGAGGTATAAAATGGGTGAGTTTCTCTGCTCATATGGCCAAACTGACCCAGTCATGCAGGTACCTCCCCTTCAACATCAGGAGAATTTGACCCTTCCTCTCCAGGGAAGCCACTCGGGTGCTCTTCTGGCTGGTCTTCCAATGAGTAAAATCAGACTCCTGCAACTGATTCAGAATGCAGCGTCTCGTCTGGCTACCCAAGTTTTGTCATGTCACCCCACTTTGCTGGATCACTGCAGCTGGCAGCACCTGAATCAAAGCCCTGATGCTCGCCAACCAATCCAAAAATGGAACAGCACCATCTTAGCAAAAGGCTCTAATCAAACCATGGTCTGTATCTCCATCCTCCGAGGCACGAGCTCGGTTAGACTGGATCCTCCATGTTAGATTAAAGAAAGACAAGCATCAAGACCGGTGGTGGAATGAACTTCCATATATATATATATAAACCTTTGCTTGTGTGTTCTGTTGATTTACCTACATCAGATCCTAGCAGGTTCTGCTTGGATTGTGTTCTTGGGCTATTGCTTCCGGGTACTAACATGAGGTTTTGTCTTCTAAGAGGAATAAAGCCCTTTTGTAAGCCGCTCTGGATAAGGGTGTCTGCTAAACGCTGTAAATGTAAATGCAAGACTGTGGTAGACTGTAGCAGTTTAACCTTAAAATCTTCCATCATGGCTAGAGTAAGTACGGCAACATGATGCAAGGTGATTATCCTGCATGAGCAAAGTCTCTCTCCAGCTGATACTTCAGGGCACATGTGTTTCTAGATGTGAATATGTGCTATACTAGCTCTTTCGCACCAGCAAAAACAAACAAGCAACGTTGAGTACTACTACACAAGTACTACAGGCTTATGTCTCTTTCAATCTAGCAAAAAACATTGGGACCCTGGCATACCCATTTACTTGCCAGAGTTTTGTTAAAAGTGGTCATCATGGAACAGAGTGAGAGCCATGGTTCAGAGTGAGAAACAAAGCCAAGTGACTCATCTATCCACAAAATCACATGTACTGGGGTGCGGTACAATCACAGCAGGTATTCTGAATGGATGCAGCAAGAAATAATTGTGATTTTTTTGGCTCTACCAGAAAGGAGTTTGTTCACTGGAGGGCTAGAGAGTGCTACATGGGTCAGTGTCTGCATTCAAAAGTGAAGCATGTTGGAGGCTCCCTCCAGGTTTAGGGCTGTATTTCTGCAAATGGAGCAGTGTACCTAAGAAAACTAATACAGTTTTATAAGCTAAGGGTGGTCACACCAAATATCTATTTCATTTAGATTAACGCTTCACGTTTTATAAAAGATGCAAAGAATAAAAATTGCCTTGGTTCTCGACCACCTTGGAACTCGCCGAGTTTTGACTAGAAAATTTGTCTCTGCTCTCGTCGTTTGCTAGACACTTGCTTAAACTTGTATGAGTCGAGCCACACGGCTCATTTCAGTTGGAAGTCGATTCACGATTCAGTACACAGTGATTCAGTGTTTCAGATTCACAGTAGCTCTTCCTCAGTGAAGGATCTCCACTGTGTTTATCATGTTTTATTTTATTTTTACATCTACAGTCCTGTATTCTTAGTGCAAATAAGGCTCCGGGGGTCCCAAAAAAGTTAGTTCATAAGAGTCAACCGAAAGGAAACCGAAAGGAAACACAGGCTGCAGTTAGCTTAGAACTTTAACTACTTATCATTACTTATCTTAGGCTCCGCTATGATACAGTATAGACGGCTCTACCAAACAAGTGTTAACCTCTCGGTTCATGTTACATTTAATTGATGATGGATTTGTCAGAATGCATCTCCTTCGTAAGTTAGGGAGCACCTGTACAATACAACTCCTGTTATGGCCCAGTGGATTAAAAATGTTTAGAATCACTGTGCTAAAGCATTAGAAAGCTTAGGGCTTTCTTGTCTGAGAAATCAATTCAGGAAAGGGTTACAGCACCTTTAGTGAAACACAAGAGTCCATACATAAACTTGGGGAAGTGGAACTTCTCTGTGGGGTATGTATTCCCACCTGTATTCCAACAAATTTGTTTTATTTTTCTTTGGTTTTAAACAATCTTATGGCGAGAGTATGTGTGGGTGTGTTCTTTCTAGCTGTGAAAGAACACACCCACACATACTCCCAGTAACTGCAGGTAGGCGTATATGTTTATTAACATAGCTGTGTTTGGTACTCACAGGCCTCTTGGAGGAATTTCTCCCGGACGCTGTCCGCCGTGCTGTTTTTACAAGTCTTTATGGCCACGGAGAGGGCAGGACTGTCCTACACACCAAGAAAAACATCAGAACGCATTCCAAGGATAGTGATAAGATGGGCACAGTGATTATAAGCGGTGGATGGGGAGAAGAATACCGGACAAAGGTAGAGTCCTTGATGGACGTCTCCAAACTGGCCTTCTCCTATACAGCGTCCCAGTTCAATCCTCTCTCTCTGGATCTCATAATCCCTGGCTGATGGAACAAACAACTGCATACTCATCACAATAGAAACCAGCACAACAGAGGGTCAGACTAGTAGTTCAGTAGGCATATCTGTGCATATGGGCAGTCAGTGTTGCCATGGGGGGGGGCACCCTTGGTCTGTGTCACATGACTAAATGCCCAGGCCCCCAAGCCGATCAGCACTGAGACTCGGGAGCTCCTGATGAGGTGGAACATGTACATATTGTACACATACTCCTAATCCCATTCATGTTCCCATCCACACTATTCGTACTGACATGCAGTCTCCTCCATAATTATTGGTACCCCTGGTAAAGATGTGTAGAAATGATTATAAGAAACTCGCCTTTCGGTGAATTAACTTAATGTGGGTTTGGTACAAAATAATTCCTTGAAATAATAGATTTTTTCTCAGACTAAAATGACTTCAATTAAAGGTTGGACTTTTCTCACTTCTTGAGTGTAAGATTAAGCTAATTTACCAAAAGGTCAATTTCCTATAACCCTTGATGGCAGGACGGATTTCCCCTCATGCACTTTACCTTGAAAAGCCACCAACCTCACCTCTCGCCCTCGCCAAGCTTAAAATGTGACAAATGTTTTGCCAGTAATGAATGCCCGCTATACCCCGCTAAGCCACCATGGTTCAGACCATCGGTAATTGGCACTATAATCCTACTTCAAACTTGCAAAGTCAGATGATATCTGTTATCAGAGACGTTATATAAGGAGGAGACTGGTCACTGGTTGAAATATGAATGGGACTGTAGTACAGAAGCTCCGCTCTGTCATTAGAAAGAACCAATCGGCATATTAGTAAATGTGTCAGAGAGGGAGGCGGCAAGTCTTGGCCCCTTTGTAGTGGCGGGATGTGCATGCGCAGAAGCCAGAATAACATATTAAAAACATATTTTGGTCTTTCCCCATTCAAAGAAATAGGGGACTGGTCTTGTATGGCTGGAAATACCTGCCAAGTCCATCAGTGGGGAATATGAATATATGTACAATATACAGTACTGTGCAAAAGTGTTAGGCCACCATTAGATTTGTTGTTTTAGCAATGGTATAAAGACCATATATAACATACTGTCAGAGATTGGACCCAAAATTTTCCAATTTGGATTTGTCACTCCATTATACTGTTTTTTCACTGATCTTCAATGTGAACTTTAGCATATCTCAGCCTTTGCACCCTGTCCCCTTGTGAAAACGTGTTTTTTTGGTATCTATCCTTCCAAAAATACAATTTCTGATCAGGCTTCTTGGGAAGTCATTATACCATTGCTAAAACAATGGTACATCTAATCTAATAGTGGCCAAAGACTTTTGCACAGAGCTGTATATTTGTTTGTCCACCTTGCCAGTCCTGGAACCTCTTGGGTCAGGGAACTGGGTCTGAGGTCATGTGACATGGGGTGCCCCCATGACAGACTTGGGCTTAAATTAATGCTCTATTTATTGGTAATGTGATGTATACAGGTACAAATGTATGTGCCTTAAAGAAGGCATAATTCATTCATATTTTTTATACGAAAGCAAACACATCAAACTACACAGCATGTATTGCTAGTAATAAAACACTCAGATACCATAAGATTAAGGGAACTGAATTTATACATGCAAAAAAACCAGGAAAAACAAATGTGTCTACAAAACAGTTAGCTATTAAAACAATCCATCAGCAACAATCAAGGGTTAGAAAGATAGTCAGATATTTACTAACTGCATACATATAGTGTAAATCAACTAAAAGTCTATAAATCTGTTCTTTCTGATGTATCCATTAGGCAAACATGTGACTATTCATGTAAAATTAGTAAGTGTAGGATGAAAGAAAACACATGTGGAGGGCAAAGTTGCGGCACACACTATGCAGATCATGCACATTCACACAAGGTCATAGAGGTCTGGGACTACACAAGCAAAAGAAAAGGAATGGAAACAAAGCAGGAGAAAGACCTTTACCTTCTTCTAGTCCATAGTACTCTGTAATGCGATTAATATGAGAGGAGACAAAATCGGATGTATAACACTGGACAACGTCAAGATTAGCATTCATGGGCATTTGTAATTCATGGGCATAGAAAACGTTTGTGTATGACTGTCATTTCGTTTCCCTTTCACATGATTTTTAAACTAAAAAGTCAAAAATGTGTTGCATTTTTAATAAAAAATTTATGATATACAGTGGCACCTCAGGTTCTCAACCACTTTGGAACTCTGTGTATTCGGTTCTCGATACATTTCGACTAGAATTTGTCTCGGCTCTCGTCGTTTGCTCGGAACTTCGCTTGCTTAAACTTGTATGAGTCAACCCATGCTAGTCGTTTCAGCTGAAACCATTCATGATTCCCAATTCATTACACGGTGATTCAGCAATTCAGATTCACAACAGCTCCCACAGGGCAGATCTCCGTGTGTCTTGTGGATTTGTTTTTTATTTTTACATCTACAGTACCCTATTCTTAGAGCAAATAAATCTCACGAGTCCTAAAAAGTTTATAAGTGCCAACAGAAGATAGTACCAGGAGTTCACCAGTAGAGCAAGTGTTTTGCTGTCACGTGCTGCAAGACAGGGTCGCAAGCTTGGACTTCCTAGCCAAGTCAAGTCAGATTTATTTACAGTGGTGTGAAAAAGTGTTTGCCCCTTCCTGATTTCCTATTTTTTGCATGTTTGTCACAGTTCATTGTTTCGGAACTTCAAACCAATTTAAATATTAGTCAAAGAAAACACAAGTAAACACAAAATGCAGTTTCTAAATGGTGTTTATTATTAAATGAGAAAAAAAACTAAACCTACATGGCTCTGTGTGAAAAAGTGATTGCCCCCCCTTGTTAAAACAATTTTTTTCCCTCCCTTAATAATAATAATAAACACCTTTATTTAAAAACTGCATTTTGTGTTTACTTGTATTGTCTTTGACCAATATTTAAATTGGTTTGAAGTTCCGAAACAATTAAGTGTGACAAACATGCAAAAAAATAGGAAATCAGGAAGGGGCAAACACTTTTTCACACCGCTGTATATAGTGCTTTTTTTTTTTTACAATGGAGCATCGTCTCAAAGCAACTTTACAATTTTAGTTTATCTGCTAATATCTACATAACTAAGTAAACTCCCTAAGCGTTATGAGAAAGAAACCTTGAGAGCACCAAGACTCAAAAAGGGACCCAACCTCCTTGGGCGGCGTAGATGATAACGAACCGGTTCGAACTGCCTAGTGTGAGTTCACCCTAAAACTCATCGTTTCATGATGCATACTGTACTTATGATGGATTTGTCGGAATGTAACTCCATCATAACTCAGGGAGCACCTGTACAATACAACTCCATTCATGCATATAATGCCTTATACAGTGTGGATTTTCTGTGCTGGGGGTCTGGAATGGATTAATTCAATTGACATTATTGCATAATGGTGAGAACCGAGGTACCACTGTACTACTATACAGTCAAACCCTGCTGTCCAAGTTCGGATAAAGAATATCTGGATAACGGGAGCCCACTATCCATTATTTGCTATGGCGTAATCCCTTCTTGGTTTATGCGTATCCAAAACCCTACCTACTTTCAATGATGTCAGCAAAATATAATAACACAGGGGACTTTCTGATTAGTCCGTCTGTCTGTTATCTGTGAGTAAAGGCCATTGGTCTGAGATATGGCAATATAAAGAAAGAGCAAACAGAGCCTAAATCTGAACAAAGCCTAGAGCAGCTGTTCAGTTTAGGATTGAAGTGACCAGCTCAGCAGAAAGCAACAGTGACTGATTGAACAAGAACACTTCGAGACCAACAGAGGCCAGCAGGATAAATATGAAAGTGAAGCACATGCTAGAAACTAGGTTAGGAGCATCTGGTCTGGTAAAACAGCACAGTGAGAAAGTTAGTGCAGACAACATATAAACCAGAGCACAGCTGCCACATGTGTCATCTGATCCTGGAACAGCTTTATATGTAAAACGTCAATATAAGGAGCTACATTAATATCAATAGCTGCACTGTTTTATATCTGTTTCGGTGATGAGCCGGGATCAGTTGGTATACGCTCAATAACTTCTAATACTCACTGGAAGGCATGGTGTACGTATCCTCTTCATCGATGATCTCTGCGTAGTCGTCGGTCTCTGCAGAAGAGAAGCAAAATCATTTAAAGTAACATCGAAACCGATGAACAAGAGGTGGTGCAGAGTAAAATGGCTGTACACACTGAACCACTCCCTTCTCTGCTAAGACCTCAGTGTAAAAAGAAAGCTTCACACCGAACGTACACGCTCTTCCAACCCAGCTGAACATCTAAAAGGTTTGACAGCTTAATAGGATCGGCTCTGGTATTTAAAAATGGGAGGGGGCTGCAATGGGGAAAGAAATGAACAGCAGTGGGGTGTGTGTGTGTGTGTTTTGGGGATGGACGAGAGCTTTGGTGTCTGTAGCAAAACAGATGAAGTCATGTATTCTTTCATACTCTCTTAATCCAGTCTGCTTTTAAGAAATATCTTTGAATTCTTTGCAGAGAGCAGCTTATAAGTAAACTCCAACTCCACAGCATGAGGTAATCTCTCAAATATGAAGCAAAGGTAGAACCACATGAACTAAATGTTGCTGGTAAGATTTTATCCATGCCCTAATTTCATAGGGAATCACTGATCATTGCACAGAAAGCAACAGCTGCATTTGACAGATAAGGATTCAAAGGGAACACAGCAAGGGTAAACAGACAAAAAACAACACCACAATTTTCTACAGCATTTGGCAACAACATAAAACAGAGGAGTATTACATTACCATTGCCACTTATCTCATCTGTAGTTCCAAACAGCATAGCAGCATGCAAAAGATTAGAGAGGGAGAAAGAGACGGAGAGAGAAACAGGGTCGAAAAGAGGTCATAGTCAATGGTTACAACTGTAAAGAGAGGCAATAATGAAAGAATAACAGTGCTGGGATAGATAGTGTACACATAAACGTTGGTGCCTAATCAGAAGCGTAACTTGTTGGCAGAGTAAAGTTAACAAGAAATCGCACAGCTGACTTGCAAAACCATCCAAGACCATGCATGACTCATAAAATACACCACCAGCAATATGTATGGTTTGATATTGATTTCCTTTTATAAAGCAGAAGTATTATTATATTACATTGACTTTGGGTTGCTCTTCCATCATACTGATCACATGTTGATTAAAACCATCGAGTGTCCACCTTGGATGACAACATGTCATGTGCTGTCATTACCCGTGACCTATTCTCAAGCACGAGTCAAGTCAAATGTATTTATATAGCGCTTTTTACAACACGATATTGTCTCAAAGCAGCGTTGCAAATATAAAAGCAAGTCTGAGGTGACAGGAGCAAGGAGAAAGCTCCCCAAATGTTACAGAGAAGAAACCTTGCTAGGACTCTATCCTAGCCATGACTGAGAGGGACCCATCCTCCTTGGGCAGCCTGGATGTTAAATGTGAGAATTAAAGAATATATGTATAGAAAATCCTACAGTGTGATTTCCTGGATTTTTTTTCTCATTTTGTCTCTCATAGTTGAAGTGTACCTATGATGAAAATGACAGACCTCTCTCATCTTTCTAAGTAGGAGAACTTGCACAATCAGTGGCTGACTAAATACTTTTTTGCCTCACTGTATGTTTGCGTAGATGACTTTCCGGTGCTTATTTGTAACAAGCTTTAAATAGAGTTTGTATGTGTCTGTCCTATTATAAATAGCACTCCTTTGTTTGTTCCTCCGCTATCTGTATATTCTCTCTAACCTATAACTATATAAACTGGTTCACATTCACTTGTTGAGTCTCTGTTTCATCTGGCTGATCTTCCTTTTTGTTCATAATACTGTCTATCAGTGCATTTGTGGCTTCCGTCCAAAAATGAATTGATAGAAATCAATTTCCATTCATACCGTATTCTTAAGTGTTAGGGCTTTGACCTACACAGGGTCAGAACAGTACATTTCTGTATTTTGTACAAGTATTATGAATTTCCATAAATTACAAAAAGGTTTAGCATGTATATAACAGTTTAAGCTTCCACTTGTGTTTTCAACGATATCTCTGATACATTTACGTATCGTTTGAATGCACTTTTATTGTGAAAATACCCATTATATTTACATTACAGTAGTATAAAAACACTATGTGACTATGGTAATGTCCATTAAACGTCCATTTCGGTCAACGACACAGATCTGTAGCCTCTCATCTGGGATCAAGCTGCAGGATTCCAATGTTCATTCAAAATACAATACAGACCTCAAAGAGCAACAATTGTGGCTAAATACCTACACTAGGGCTGCAACAACGAATCGCTAAAATCGATAATAATCGATTATTAAAAGTGTCGACAACGAATTTCATTATTGATTCTTCGTGTCGCATGATTTATGTTTCCCTCGCCTTATCATATCCGCTTACGTTACTTGCCAGCGCGGACACGGAATCTTCAGAATAAGTTAGCGTTACGAATTAAATAAATTCTACAAATGAATCATGACCGACGCAGAGAAGAAGGTTCGGCTTAAGTCCTCAAAAGTGGACTGAAAAGTCCATTTCACGCTTCACACAACTAAACAATGAGTAACATGCAAGCTTTGCAAAAGTGATCTGACCTGGTACAGGAGCACCCCCAGTGATAATACAGCCCTCGAAACGTAAACATGGAGTCACCGATGAGGATGAAGGGAGCTCAACAACAGCGTAAGTCACCACAATATCCCGAATTTGTTTCGTTTTTAAGTGAGGAAACATAACGGCGCACTCGTACTATGCAAACAAGCACAGCACGGTTGATGCTGTTTTTCTGCTTGTTAGCTGGATAATGACAGTGATGGAGTTAAGAGACAGATATCCTATATTGGCCAGGCTAGCCAAGTCCCATTTATGCATTTCTGCTACTTCAAAACTGTCTGAGCGTCTATTTTCTGCGGCAGGAAATATAGTCTCTGCTGACACAAAAGTGGTCTACCACGTAACAAATACAACAATTACATGTGCCTTCAACAAATATCTGATTTATTGAAATTTTTAAAAACAAAAACATCATTTCACATCATTTATTTCACAGATTCACTCCCACCAATTTCCTCTACCCACATGGGAAAAGTAGAACAGGTAACAAAGGCACTAAAACACTAGTGTGTAGAAAGATGGGACAGTTTCTCAGAGCACTTAATCCTTCTAGATTTTTCAAAGAGCTTCAGTGCCTCTGCATATAGGAACGCCTCTGGAGATGGTCCATTTAATGACATTTGCCAGGTGTTCTTTCAGTTTTGACCTGAAAACAGATGAAAGAGAGACCTGAGTTTAAATGAACTACATAGAAATTAGATGCAAAATGTATTTAGTCCTGAAAGAAAGATATAATTCACTTCCCCTGTTCATGGTTGAACAGTGTCTCTTTCAGTTTACACTGGAGACGGGGATGACCATCCCTGATGCAGCTAGAAGGCAGAGGTTTGGGTTTATATTTAATATTGTCTCTGCATTTCGCTTCACTGTTGACTTTAATTGTAATTTCACATCAAATGAACTGACAGGTAAGTCTGGTGGCCTATGCATTTATTAATTGCCAATTCACGGTAAATGCTAATGTTGGCTATCTGTGGCACTATCTCTCTTTTTCGTTTTTTTCTTATATATTCTCTGAATTTTTTTAATCAGCTGAGTAAATGCTTGAAATAATAGTAATCTAACCTCAGCTAAAGTTAGTCTGTCTTTTTAACTGCCATATCTCCATTGCTGCAAAACAAATCTTACTACAACCCCAAATCAGAAAAAGTTATGACAGTATTGGAAAACCCAAATAAAGAAAAATGCAATGTTTTGAATTGAAGTTGATTTTTATTTCATTGCAGACAGTATGAACTAAAGACATTTCATGTTTTGTCTGGTAAGCGTCATTTCATTTGTTAATAAATATCCATTCTTGCATTTCAGGCCTGCAACACAAAAAAGCAACAACAACAAAAGTTGGGATGGGGACAATTTAGGGCTAGTAATGAATTAAAAAAACTAAATATACTTTCAGAACCTGGCTTTTGGACTTGTTGCTGATAACAGTCTGGATGGTCCTTTTTGTTATTGTTCACACGGCATTCATTTCTTCCAAAAAAAGGTCTGGAATACTGACTTTCCACTGTGTGATGGTCCATCCCTGATGCCTCCGAGCCCCGAAAAGTCGATGGCGCTTCTGGACATGGTTATCATAAGGCTTCTTATTTGCACACTAAAGGGTTAGGTAGCATTTGTGAAAGTAACTCTGTATTGTAGTGCTTGACAAATGGTTGGCAAAGTAATCCCTCGCTCATTTGGTTATATCTGCTATTGATGAATGACGGTTCTTAATGAAGTGCCGTCTGAGGGATAGGAGATCAAGTTAAGTTAAGTCAGATTTATTTACATAGCGCTTTTTACATTGGAGCATTGCCTCAAAGCAGCTTCACAATTTTATATGATCTAATATCTAGGGCCAATCCCAAATTGAGCAAGCCTAGGGCGACAGTGGCATGGAAAACCCCCCTAAATGTTGTGTTAAAGAAACTTTGGGAGGACCAAGACTCAAAACGGGATCCATCCTCCTTAGGTGACGTAGATAATAAATGTAAGAATGAAACTAATTTATCTAGTCAAATAATTCGGTAGTAATAGTAAAAAAAAACAAAAGCTAAGTAAATATTAACGGATAAATAAAACATTAAATAAAATAATATTAAAAATATGCATATCGACATTATGTAGTCCGACACACAGAATCACTTTAGGATCTCGAGTCCTTGGCAGGCAAGTCTTTGGCGGCACATTGTCCCCTATTTGATCGTCAAGGTCTCAGAGTTTCATGGACACTGATTTTGTACTAAATTATGATTACAATCACCTGTTCACATCACCTGTTTGAAATCATATCACTATTTTATTTTTTAACTCATTACTATCCCTAAATTGTAGTGATGCACGATATATCGGCGGCTGATATACTATTGGCCAATATATGGATTTTTTTCAGTTATCGGTATCGGCCCGATATTACAATTTTAGCCGATATTATTACCAATATTTATTATATATTTACATATGAATATTTCTTTGCTTTTTCTTTTGGCTGTTACTCTATATCTGATGTTACTAAGTGTATAGTTCTGTATTCAGTGCTATTGTTTCTTGATCTTAAACTTTCTTACACACGTAATTGTTCTTGTTGCTGCCTGTAACAATTGAAGGCTTAAAAAGATTCTTACCTTTTTAAAGGAAGGTTAGAAAAAAAAAAATAATGAAACCATTTTTCCTGCACCTTACGTTTACAGTAGTAGTAGTCATGTTTGATTTATGTTTTATTTGCTTATTATTATTTATAATTATAATATATATATATACATATACATACGTATATATGTATATATATATATATATATATATATATATATATATGTATACACATATACATATATATATATATATATATATATATATATATATATAT
>JAJAGP010002746.1:0-29972 GCA_025084515.1 Ancistrus triradiatus
TGTGTGTGTGTGTGTGTGTGTGTGTGTGTGTGTGTGTGTGTATGTATGTAGGCCACTCCACCTAGGATTGAACTCAGGACCTTTCCGATGTGAAGCGACAGTGCTACCCATCAAGTTTATATAAAGTAGAAGTTCTGTCTGTTAATACTAATCTATAGTCATAAGCCAGATGATTGGTACTTGCCATTTTAGGTGTTTCATTTAGAAGATATTTTATCCAAAACGACCTTAGCAAGACAGAGTAAAATCTAGGCATGTAACTAAGCATGGACTTATTTAATGGCTTTATGTTCCAGGGTATGAAATTACAACCCACCACTGGCCAAATGCGGGTAAATTTGATCAACCCACAAGTAGGCTTGGGCGATAATGTAAATTAAGACAACCGATTATCGTCTCATTAATTATTTTTTAAAGTTAATTTGTGTTTCACTTGTGCATCACATGACCAGCACATCCATTAGATGACTGATTTGTTTTCTTATTTATTTATTTATTTATAGTTCTTCAAAAAATACTAACAATATAAGAAAAAAGTCTACAATAACAAACCCATGAGAAGAGTAGTAGCTCATCAATGACAAAATAATGGGACCACTGCACCTGACAACTGAAATGTTGGGGGCAGCAATACACCTGTGCTACCGCACGTCTGCCACTAATGCCATTAACGGTGGAAGAACTGAACACTGAGAGAGAATCATACAAAGGCAAGGACAGCTTCGGAAGAGGGGTAGCTTATACCCTACCGACCAAAGACGACTAATGCTCCATATCCCCTGAATGCACTGTGGTATCTCCCAAATTTAACTGCAAAACATCCAACTCTGTCAACCGATCTACTTCAAGCTGCTTATTGTCCTTCTTCAGCATTTGCCTAGACACAGTAACTCCATAATGTTTCGCAATATCACACAAGGTGTCCTTCCTACAGGATTCCACCTGCTCCAAAGTGAACAAAACAAATTCAGAAAATATAAATGTTGCCATAATAAAATAAAGGAAGAAAAAAAAAACACACAAACAATGTTTGCCGAGCTATTATTCTTGCATGCTTCACACTCTTCCTCCGTCAGCCACAAAAAATAAACTTCTAATGATAGGAAGTTTATGTACATGCACAAATACGAAAAGTGATTAGCGTTTTTATAAATGTTACTGTTTTTAAGACGAGCCCCCCCAAATAAATGTTACGACCTGGTCTGTGGGTAAGCCGTAGCATTAAAATAATGGGTGGATAATGTATATGGTAATGGGAGGTCAATAGACAACACAAGCCTCAATGAGTAAAGGTGAAGTGTTTTTATATTTACAGTGCAAACGAAGGTGACGAACAGGGCAAACGGGTGCGAGTTGCACGGGGAAAATAATATACAAAATATATACAGTGTAAGTGAGGAGCGCCAAGCTCGTACACTAATAACTGTACAGACACAAACAGTCCAGAATAAGCCACCAACAACACAGTCTGTAATGCGACAGCGGGCTAAGCGGGCATACGAGAAATCAGATACACAACCGTACGGGTATTGAGTTCGCACGTGAATCCTGGACCAGTGTCCTTAACCTCCAGCTCCGATTCTTTGTCTGACTACTCTATTTTATATCTATAATTTACTGCAAATTTTCATCTTTTCTCTGAAAAAAGGTTGCTGTAATGGTTATTTACAGATTTTTTTTTTTAATAAAAGATTGTGCTAATAGTCATAGGCATTGTAACCTTTAAAGTTGCCATATTATGATCTTACACCACTGGATAACACAGTTGCCTTTGGTCTTAATTAAATATCTGTGGCATGCTTTGGTCAATGAACATCTTGTGAATAATATTAGCTGGAAGAAGCACTTGGGAGACATCTTGCACTGACACTTTGTCATACATTCAAATAACAAACTAATAATAGTGTTAACATTATTGTAATATACAGTGGAGCAAAAAAGAATTTAGTCCGTCACTGATTGTGCAAGTTCTCCGACTTAGAAAGATGAGAGAGGTCTGTAATTTTCATGATAGGTACACTTCAACTATGAGACAAAATGAGAAAAAAGAAATCCACGTAATCAGATTGTAGCATTGTTAAAGAATTTAAATGTAAATTATGGTGGAAAATAAGTATTTGGTCAGTAAATTTGGTTCAAGTCAATACTTTGTAACATAACCTTTGTTGGCAATAACAGAGGTCAAACGTTTCCTGTAAGTCTTCACCAGGTTTGCACACACTGTAGCTGGTATTTTGGCCCATTCCTCCATGTAGATCTCCTCTAGAGCAGTGATGCTTTGGGGCAACATGGACTTTGAACTCCCTCCACAAATTTTCAATGGGGCTGAGATGTGGAGACTGCCTAGGCCACTCCAATACCTTGAAATGCTTTTTACGGAGCTACTCCTTCATTGCCCGAGCAGTGTGTTTAGGATCATTGTCATGCTGGAAGACCCAGCCACGTTCCCTCTTCAATGCTCTCACTGATGGAAGGAGGTTTTGGCTTAAAATGTCACGATACATGGCCCCGTTCATTCTTCCCTTAACACGGATCAGTCGACCTGTCCAATCTGCAGAAAAACAGGTTTTCACCCCCATGCTTGACAGTAGGTATGGTGCAACTCAGAATTCTTCTTCCTTCAGACACGATGAGTGTCAGTGGTCTTTTTTATGTCTTCCATTGCTCCCACAGTTGATTTATTCACTCCTACCTGCTTGCCTATTGTAGATTCACTCTTCCCAGCCTGGTGCAGGTCTACAATTTTCTTTCTGGTGTCCTTCGACAACTCTTTGGTCTTGGCCAAGGTTGAGTTTGGAGTCTGACTGTTTGAGACTGTGGACAGGTGTCTTTTATACAGATAACCAGGTCAATCAGGTGCCATTAATACAGGTAACGAGTGGAGGACAGAAGAGCTTCTTAAAGAAGTTGTTACAGGTCTGTGAGAGCCAGAAATCTTGCTTGTTTGTGGGTGACCACATACTTGTTTTCCACCATGATTTACAATTAAATTATTTAAAAATTCTACAATGTGATTACCTGGATTTTATTTTTCTCATTTTGTCTCTCATAGTTGGTGTACCTATGATGAAAATTATAGACCTCTCTCATCATTCTAAGTCGGAGAACTTGCACAATCAGTGGCTGACTAAATAATTTTTTTTGCCCCACTGTATATGGTGTAATCTTATTATGGATGGAGGATTTGGCTTAAAGTCTCACGAAACATGGCTTCGATCATTCTTCCATTAATACGGATCAGTCGTCCTGTCCCCTTTGCAGAAAACAGCCCCAAAGCATGATGTTTCAACCCCCATGCTTCACAGTAGGTATGGTGTTCTTGGGATGCAATTCAGCATTCTTATTCCTCCAAACACGACGAGTTGAGTTTTTACTTTACGAGTAGCCTTTGTTACTTTGGTCCTAGCTTTCTGCAGGTCATTCATCAGGTCCCTCCATGTGGTTCTGGGATTTTTGTTCACCATTCTCATGATCATTTTGACCCCACGGGATGAGATCTTGCGTGGGGCCCCAGAACGAGGGAGATTTTCAATGGTCTTTTATGTCTTCCATTTTTTACAGTTGCTCCCACAGTTGATTTATTCACACCAACCTGCTTGCCTATTGTAGATTCACTCTTCCCAGCCTGGTGCAGGTCTACAATTTTTGTCCTGGTGTCCTTCGACAGCTGTTTGGTCTTGGCCATGGTTGAGTTTGGGGTCTGACCTTTTGAGGCTGTGGACAGATAACCAGGTCAAACAGGTCCCATTAATACAGGTAACGAGTGGAGGACAGAAGAGCTTCTTAAAGAAGAAATTAAAGGTTAAATAAATCTTGTTTGTTTATCAGTGACCAAATGCTTGTTTTCCACCATGATTTAAAAATTAAATTCTTTAAAAATCCTACAATGTGATTTACTGGATTTTTTTCCTCATTATGTCTCTCATAGTTGAAGTGTACCTATGATGAAAATTACAGACCTCTCTCATCTTTCCTGTAGGAGAACTTGCACAATCAGTGACTGACTAATGCTATTTTTCCCCACTGTAATTGCTAAACCTAGAGGTTGACATACTTCTGCCACTCACTAGTATTTAATTTTGCATCATTTTCCTCAATAGATAAATGACCAAGTATAATATTTTTGTCCTATTTGTTTAAGTGGATTCTCTTTATATACTTATAGAACTTGTATTAAAATCTGATGATTTTTTAGGTCATATTTATGCAGAGAAATAGAAAATTCTAAAGGGTTCAGAAACTTTTCAAAAACTATTGTAACATTCATAAACAATTACATCATTTCTTATAATAAATAATCTCATGGAGGAGGAGGACTGAGAGATGAAGTGTTTTATTCAGAAACCAACAGAATGAGGTAGATGGTGTACACAAGTCACAGCTACTTTACTAGCTGAGGACGAATTCAAGACAGAAATACAAAGCAAGCTTGACCTGGCAGTAGGGCAACTTATATTGCATATACAATGGCATTTGAAAGTTTGTGAAACCTTTAGAATTTTCCATATTTCTGAATAAATATAACCAAAAACATCAGCAGGTTTTAACATAAATCCTAAAAGTAGATAAAAAGAAGCAAATGAAGTCAAAGGGACAAAAATCCTATACTTAGTTATTTATTTATTGAAGAAACTAACCCAATATTCCGTATCTGTGAAATGTAAAGGTATTTAAACCTCTAAGATTAGCAGTTAATTTGAAGGTGATATTAAAGTCAGGTGTTTTCAATCAATTAGATGACAATCAGGTGCGAGTGAGCACCCTGTATTATTTAAAGAACAGGGAGCTATCAAAGTCTGATCTTCACCACAAATTTTCATATATGAAACACAACTTTCATAATTTAATTATTTGTAAAGATAAAAAATAGTATTTTTAAATAATTACTATTACAGCTCTGGAGAAGGCTACAAAAAATGCTGCTGCACCAAAGGTTCCCAAAAGCAAAGTGGCCCCCATAATTCTTAAACGGAAGAAGTTTGGAACAACCAAGACTCTTCCTAGAGGTCGCCGCCCCACCAAAATAAGTAATTGGGAGAGAAGGGCCTTGGTAAGAGAGGTAACCAAGAACTCAATGGTTCACTCTGGCTGAGTTCCAAAGATCCTGTGTGCAGATTTCCAGAAAGTCAACCATCACTGCACCTCTTCACCAATCTGGGCTTTATGGCATATTGTTTAATTTTTTCATCAGTCAAGAGAATTAGGTTTTTCAGTCTGAGCATCTTTTAGATGTTTTTTGCAAACTCTTATTTTGTGTATTTTACTGAGGAGAGGCTTCTGTCTGGCCACTCTGCAATAAATCCCAGATTGGTAGAGTGCTGCAGCGATGGCTTGACAAGCAGCTCTTTTCTCCTCATGGCCTGGTTTTTGTTTTGATATGCAGTAATAGCTGTGAGACCATATATGGACCTTATGTGTGTCTTTCCAAATGTGCAATCAACTGAATTTACCACAGGTGGACTCCAATCAAGGTGTAGAAACATCTCAAAGATGACCAAGAGAAATGGGAGACCCTCAGAGCTAAATGTCATGTGTCATAGCGAAGAGTCTGAATACTTATGTCCATGTGAAGTTTTTGTTTTTTAATAAATTTGCAAAAATTTCTAAACTCTTTTAACTTTCTCATTATAGGGTATTGAATGTGGAATGATGGGGGACAACTTGAATTTTGGTTTAATTTTAGCATAAGTTCGCAACATAATGTGAAAAAAGTAAAAGGGTGTGAAGACTTCTGGAATACACTGTATTTGTGTGTGTGTGTGTGTGTGTGTGTGTGTGCGTGTGCGTGTGCGTGCGTGCGCGTGCGTCACAATTGATGGATGATCTTTGTGCTATACTGTACACAATGATTAAAAGTAATAATTTAAATATTTTATCTCTTTCCTACAGTTTTTTGTGTACTTTATTTACTTCACTCTGCTGACGATGGTGTATTTAAGCTGTGCTACATGGGTCTTCGTTCAGATTTTTCGCAACCAGAGACAAGAGCAGGCCACACCTATTCAGCTTGATCCTGTGGATAAAGCTCCTTCTGAGAAGGATTCCCTAACCCATGACCCTAATGCCCAGACCTGAAAACTTGGACAGTTCTACAATTTTTATGGTGAGACATATTTCTCACTTAGTAGTATTTGGTTCTTCTGTATACACACTCATCAGATTTTTGAGTATAACTGCATAACCGAATAACATTAACAGTGTTATTTGATTATGAGTATTATTATAGAGTATTATGAAGTTCTATTTTTAAAGTGATACAGTTTGAAATAAAACTATATAATTATTGTCAAGATTAATACAGAAAACACTTGTGCGAGTGTGCCTTTGCATATTGTCAGATATGCCTTACAGTTTGGTCTTCTACTTCTTTCTGATTTTGGGTGATTGGAGGAGGTAATCTTTTTAGAATTTAATGTTTCAGTTTTAAGTTTTTTTTTTAATTTTCTTAATAAATTTTTTGGTTACTTTGATTGTGGTGAATATAGAGTACTTAATCATTTGGTGCCAATGGTTAGATCTTTCGCCTCACATGTACAAGGACACAAGTTCAAGTCTCATCCCAGCTACTGCCCTGTGTGTGGTTTGTGTGTTTCTTTCTTTGTCTTCATGTCAAAGACATGTTACATCACCTCGCATCTCTAAAGTGTCCCTTGCTCCCTGTACTGCTGGCTTGACCCCAACCCCTACCTCTTACTACCCTGAACTGGATTAAGAAAGCGAGTCATTTTGTCTCTCATAGTTGAAGTGTAAATTATGAAAATTACAGACCTCTCTCATCTTTCTAAGTATGAGAACTTGCACAATCAGTGGCTGACTAAATACTTTTTTGCCCCAATGTAAATGTTTAATAGTCATCATTCACTTTTTCATTTTTCATAATTCTTTCAAAATCTGTTTTCTCCAAGGTTATCCAGAACAGGTGCAATAGTCCAACATCAAAACACAAAAGATCTCCCTTAGACACCATAGGGTGTAGAACTAGACTGCAAAATTTAGAAATTAAAATTTTTGTTCATGCATTATAGCAGTAATTTACAAATACCCTACCTTTCCCATGGCACATAAGGCATAAATAAATAAATAAATAAATATTAGTCAAAGACAACACAAGTAAACACAAAATGCAGTTTTAAATGGTGTTTATTATTAAGGGAGAAAAAAAATCCAAATCTACATGGCCCCGTGTGAAAAGGTGATTGCCCCCCCCCCTTGTTAAAACATAACTATGGTTTATCACACCCGAGTTCACTGTCTCTAGCCACACCCAGACCCGATTATTGCCACACCTGTTCTCAATCAGGATATCACTTAAATAGGACCTGTCTGACAAAGTGAAGTACATAAAAAAATCTTTAAAAAAGCTACACATCATGCAGAGATCCAAAGAAATTCAGGAACAATTGAGAAAGAAAGTAATAGAGATATATCAGTCTGGAAAGGGTTATAAGGCCATTTCTAAAGCTTTGGGACTACTGCGAACCACAGTGAGATCCATCCACAAATGGCGGACATGGAACAGTGGTGAACCTTCCCAGGAGTTGCCGACCGATGAAAATTACCCTAAGAGTACGACTCATCCAAGAGGTCACAAAAGACCCCACAACAAAATCCAAATAACTGCAGGCCTGACTTGCCCCAGTTAAGGTCAGTGTTCATGCCTCCACCATAAGAAAGAGACTGAGCAAAAATGTCCTACATGACAGAGTTCCAAGACAAAAACCACTGCTGAGCAAAAAGAACATTTAAAGCTCGTTGAACTCATCTTGATGATCCCCACGACTTTTGGGAAAACATTCTGGGGACTGATGAGACAAAAGTTGATCTCTTTGGAAGTTGTGTCCCACATTACATCTGGCATAAAAGTAACACAGTATTTAAGAAAAAGAACATTATACCAACAGTAAAATATGGTGGTAGTAGTGTTGATGGTCTGGGGCTGTTCTGCTGCTTCAGGACCTAGAAGACTTGCTGTGATAAATGGAACTATGAAGTCTGCTGTCTACCAAAAAATCCTGAAGGAGAATGTCCGGCCATTTGTTCGTGACCTCAAGCTGAAACAAACTTGGCATCTGCAGCATGACAATGATCCAAAACACACGAGCAAGTCCACCTCTGAATGTCTGAAGTAAAACAAAATGAAGACTTTGGAGTGGCCTAGTGAAATCCTGACCTGAATCCTATTGAGATGCTGTGGCATAACATTACAAAGGTCGTTTATGCTCGAAAACCCTCCAATGTGGCTGAATTACAACAATTTTGCAAAGATGAGTGGCCAAAATTCCTCCACAGTGCTGTAAAAGACTCATTGCAAGTTATCGCAAATGCATGGGTGTGTGTGTGTGTGTGTGTGTGTGTGTGTGTGTGTGTGTGTGTGTGTGTAATTACTAAAAACTGTAGTATATTATGAATTTCCATCACTGGTACTGCCTGCTGCACAAGTTGTACTTTTAAACCTTTACAGGAACTGTAGTTGGTGGCAAAATAGGTGAATTATTGGTTTGTATAATTAAATCACTTTACATAATATATAGCTGTTTTCTATGCTGTCTTGTAGTGCAACATTGTATTTAATGTGTGCTTTGTGTTGAAAAATCATTAAATATTCAAACTAGAATTATCAGAATCATGCATGTAGTAGCATAAAAAAAAGTTTAATCATGATTTTTAGATTTTTTTTTTATTAAATGGTTAGTAATACTTAATATTCTGTTTTATATTCAACATGAAAGTTTGCCTTCAATAATGTCTAACACATTGATTAAAAATTATCCAAATATGCATTCAGATGTTATGCATGTTGTATATTCTGTCTGCTGTACATTTTCAATTATTTTTCATCTAAGTTCTTTTTAAGGGTTTTATACCAGAGTCTTAAAATGATTTGCTTCAATACTAATCTTGATCTTTGGTTACAAGATGAGGACATTTTAAGGCTTGATAAAGAAAAGCACAAAGCTGTGATCCAAACAGCACAAGGATATGGCACCAGAGAACCCTTCTCTCCCCATCTAAACATGCGTAACTGTGTCAAAGATACGACTGAACCTTGTATTTGATGAGATGCATTGATAGATAGTATTTCAAAGGGATACCTTGGAACATCAGCCAGATGAAACAGAGACTCACCAACTGAATGTGAAGCAGTCTATATAGATATAGATAAGACAGAAATATACAGGCAGTGGGAGAAATATTTACAGTAGGACAGGCAGTAGGACAGGACTGTTGTATTTTCAGGAAAACTTCTCAAATATGAACTTCAGAAAGTAACAGTTCTTTTATTTTAACTCACAAGTTACGTGGAAACGCCATCAGCTCCAGCTCGAACATGCCTGGGCCACACCAGAGGACAGTAACTCTGCCTCCTCTGCCTTTGGCTGGGGACGAACTGCCACCAAGGACTTTCCTGCCGAGGACTCAAGATCCTAGAGCGACTCTGTGTATCGGACTACATAATGCCGATATGCATATTTTCACGTTATTTTATTTGAACTATTACTAAAAGACTTATTTGATTAGACAAATTAGTTTCATTCTTACATTTTATCATCTACACCACCCAAGGAGGTTGGGTCCCTTTTTGAGTCTTGGTCCTACCAAGTTTCTTCCTCATAACGTTTAGGGCGTTTTTGCTTGCCACTGTTACCCTAGGCTTGCTCAGTTTGGGATTTTCCGTAGATATTAGAAGATAAACTAAATTGTAAAGTTGCTTTGAGACAATGCTCCATTGTGAAAAGCGCTATGTAAATAATTCTGACTTGTTTCCCATTTCTTCTCTGTACAGAAACCCTTCCAGATAACGTCATCACACTGGTTACAGTGCAATTATTACTCTGCAATTCCAATAAGTACACGTTCAGTTTGACTATGAATGCCAGCTTTTTACAAATACAAATTTTTATTTCCTATTATAATTTAATAGAATTGTTAATACCTCAGTCATTAAAGGAATTGACAAAAAACTCAACAAGGAGTTGTAACTAATTTTTATATGTATGAATGTAATGATGATTTATGTAAGTGATTACAGTATTAGAGGAAAAGTTTATTGGGGAAAACTGTACAACTGAATGGAGGCTCCAATATCCTGGTATAGAAGATGAGATATGGTTGGGCATGGATGCATACAGGTTCCGCATGGTATCCTGAAGCACATTTTTCCCAGACATGTTGCCGTTGGGACTGTAGATTGTGCACTCTCGAAGCTAGCATCCCAACTGGTCCCATAAATGCTTGATTGGCAATAAACCTGGCAACCAGGCAGGTCATGGAAGTGTTGCAATCTGGCAGAGACATTCATGGGAAACCCTAGCTGTTTGTGGGTGAGCATTATCCTGCTGAAAAATACTAGTTGGAAACCCTGCCGTGAGTGGCAAACATGTGGCCACAGGATGTCCTGCACATATCGCTTAGGTGTTAGTGTCCCCCTTAGCACTGCTAGTTGGGACAGACTGCCATATGTGATGACTCTCCAGATCATCACAATAGCAGTTGGAGCTAGTGTTGCACCCATACTGTATTGGTATCGGTGCTGACACTTGCAAACAGTATCGGTATCGACAATAGAGAGCACAGATACCAGGAAGCGGTTACTGTCGCACATGGACGCCACTAGATGAATCCTAACCGAGCAAGCAGCATGTCCGTGGTGTGGGATTATTTCTCGCTTGAGACAGGCAGTAGAAATATACCTGCTGCAAAATCTGTAACGCCAGTATTTTGAGGGGTGGCTGAAATGTAAATATATCCAACAATTTAAAAGCTTATGATTCCCTTATAAGATTATGATTCCTTCCTTGTACTTGTTACTTCATTATGGCAAAATTTATTTTTTCATGGCCCTAAAAATTTCAAATTTCAAACCAGCAACCACAACCAGTAAAAACTATTATTTCAAGCTTATTGTATCTTATTGGGATACAGAACACTGTTTATACCAAAAAAATTCACGCCAATCTATAAAAAGTGGAACACTATAAATATCAAAATTTATAGGCACCTATTGAGTAGTTCAGTTAGATAGAGTTGGTATCAGTACTTGATTTCGGCAAATTTCGGTTTCGGATTGAAAAAAGTGGCATCCCCAGTTGGAGCAGTGTGTCACTCCACAGCAAAGGCAGGATTGAAGAGGCCTCCATACTCCATACCCCAAACATCGTCGGAGCCCAAACAGAACCTGAATTCATCGCTGAGACAATATGGCCCCAGCAGTCCAGGTTTCTCATCCATGAGACAACTGCAACGAATGTGATGGCTGTCAATGGCAAGACATGTAATGGGAACTGTGACAACAAATTTCTGTCTGCTAAGCACCTTGGAATAGTCTGGAAAAAGAGGTGTGTGTAGTGAAGGTGCAACCTGTGTCTGGATGGTGGATATAAAAACTGTGGGAGGAGCTCGTATTTGTCAGCGAATCAAATGATCCTCTCTACTAGTGGTCTTTCTGGGCCATTTAGAGCCTGTTCACCATGTTGCGTGTCCTCACAGAACCACTGCTCCCAGCACCTCCTAACAGCTAGGTCAGAAAGGCCTAGATGGCGGGAAATTGGTCAAAATAACCACCCTGCTTTTGTCAGTTAAATGATGCGCCCAATCTCGAAGTCTGTCAACTGGGAAAAATGTCTTTGAGTCCATGTGGGGCTGAGAGTGCAGGTCTGCAGCCAGACCCTTCTCAAACCATTCTTCAAAACTACCATTGAGTGCAGATTTATGGGTGCCACGGTAAGGCCGTTGGTATTCCTCTAAAACCTTGCTGCATCTTTTGTGGCTCCTCTGTCTTTTCTGCTCATGTGGAGGTGAAGTTATGTGGATTATGCAGTTTTTGGATGCCAGTTATGTCTTTTAGAGTTATTTGTTCAGTTAATCCTACTGTAACCATTTGAGCCGCATAATCACTCCCTGTAGCTCTTTTGGCAGCCTCGTCAGGTGCATTGATTTCTTTTGTTATCAAACTGTTTTTCTTTTTGGTGTGGAGACCATTTATAGTGGTGATTGAAAATTTATGAACCCTTTAGAATTTTCTATATTTCTGCATAAATACGACCTAAAACGTCATCAGATTTTCAGTCCTAAAAGTAAATAATGAGAACCCTGTTAAACAAATGAGACAAAAATATTATACTTGGTCATTTATTTATGGAGGAAAATGATCCAATATTACATATTAGTGAGTGGCAAAAGTATGCGAACCTCTAGGATTAGCAGTTAATTTGAAGTTGAAATTAGAGTTTCAATCAATGAGATGACAATCATGTGTGAGTGGGCACCGTGTTTTATTTAATGAACAGGGATCTATCAACGTCTGCTCTTCACAATGCATGTTTGTGGAAGTATATCATGGAAAAGAGTTGTTGGTGCTCATCAGGCTGGAAAAGCTAACAAAAACATCTCTAAGGAGTCTGGACTCCACCAATCCACAGTCAGACAGGTTGTGTACAAATGGAGGAAATTCAAGACCGTTGTTTCTTACATTGGCTAATATTAATGTTCATGAGTCCACCATCAGAAGAACACTGAACAACAATGGTGTGCATGGCAGGGTTGCAAGGAGAAAGCCACTGCTCTCCAAAAAGAACATTGTTGCTCATCTGCAGTTTGCTAAAGATCATGGGGACAAGCCAGAAAGCTATTGGAAGAATGTTTTGTGGACAGAAACAGTGGGGCAAAAAAGTATTTAGTCAGTCACTGATTGTGCAAGTTCTCTAACTTAGAACGATGAGAGAGGTCTGTAATTTTCATCATAGGTACACTTAAACTATGAGAAAATGAGAAAAAAAAATCCAGGTAATCACACTGTAGGATTTTTAAAGAATTTAATTGTAAATCATTGTGGAGAATAAGTATTTGGTCACTCACAAACAAGCAAGATTTCTAGGTCATGCAGCAAGACAATGACCCTACGCACACAAGCCGTTCTACCAAAGAATGGCAAGACCTGAAGCAAGCAGTTAATGTGAGGAAACCCATCAACATCCCAGAGTTGAAGCTGTTCTGTACGGAGGAATGGGCTAAAATTCCTCTGAGCTTGTGTGCAGAACTGATCAACAGTTATAGGAAACGTTTAGTTGCAGTTATTGCTGCACAGGGGGGTCACACCAGATACTGAAAGCAAAGATTTTTGCCAGTCACTAATATGTAATATTGGATAATTTTCCTCTATAAATAAATGACTAAGTATAATATTTTTGTCCCAATTGTTTTACTGGGTTCTCTTTATCTGCTTTTAGGACTTGTGTGAAAACTTGATGATGTTTAGGTGATATTTATGCAGAAATATAGAATATTCTAAAGGGTTCACAAACTTTCAAACACCACTGTAATTATTGCTACCAGTTTTGGTAACGTCTGAGCTTCTAGTAAGGCACTAATTAACTTGCCATGGTGTGATGATGATCCATTTTTATAAACCCTCTGGCTTTCCACTTTACTCCAAACAGTTGGCACACACCATGTGCATATGCAGAATCAGTATAGATGTTTGCTGTCAACATGGTGACACAGCTGGCTTTTTCATACATCAGTATGATTGCACTGACACCTCTATAGCACGGTGGAAGTGCTACAGTGGGGCAAAAACGTATTTAGTCAGCCACTGATTGTGCAAGTTCTCCTACTTAGAAAGAAGAGAGAGGTCTGTAATTTTCATCATAGGTACACTTCAACTATGAAAAACAAAATGAGAAAAATATCCAGGAAATCACATTGTAGGATTTTTAAAGAATTTAATTGTAAATCACAGTGGAAAATAAGTATTTGGTCACCCACAAACAAGCAAGATTTCAGACCTGTAACTTCTTCTTTAAGAAGCTCTTCTGTCCTCCACTCATTACCTGTATTAATGGCACCTGTTTGACTTGGTTATCTGTATAAAAGACACCTGTCTTCAGCCTCAAACAGTCAGACTCCAAACTCAATCATGGCCAAGACCAAATAGCTGTCGAAGGACACCAGGAAGAAAATTGTAGACCTGCACCAGGCTAGGAAGAGTGAATCTACAATAGGCAAGCAGGTTGGTGTGAATAAATCAATTGTGGGAGCAATTGTAAGAAAATGGAAGACATACAAGACCATTGATAATCTCCCTCAATCCCTCTTATAACGTGCCCTTATGGCTGTAGACACTTCTGTTTGAAAAGTGTTTGAGGTCAGTCTGTGGTGTTGTTGAAGTACTTTCCACTTCCATTTTATGACATTATAGAGAACAGTAGAACATGAATAACTGAATTTAGCTATATGTCTGTTGTTTCTTAGCAGTTCTCTTTTTACTTCTATTTTGTAGCCACTGTACAAATTACTTTACTGAAATAAATATGGTTTGTTCTATTGCACCATGTACTGCCAAGCTTACTGTAGTCAGTCCCTTGTCGTCCCGGTAGCAATGTATTACACGCCTTCCGGTGGACGCGCACGGTGCGCCCCCAAGATTTTTCAGGGGTCCGGCCTCGGGGTCCCTGGACCTCGGCCACGCCCACCAAAAATCCTCAAAGTTCACCCCTAACTCGAACTAGAAAATTTGATCACTTCACTCCTGTTCTATCATCACTACACTGGTTACCAGTTAAATTCCGTATTGATTACAAAATACTTATTATAACTTATAAAGCTCTACATGGCCTGGCCCCACATTGTCTGAGTGAACTCTTAGAGGTTTACAATCCAGCTCGTCTACTTCATTTGCAGGGTGCAGGACTTCTTTTAGTTGTTAGAATTAAAAAAGTCACAGCAGGGGGAAAGGCTGTCTCATACATGGCCCCCAACAATGCTCCATTGTAAAAAGCGCTATATAAATAAATCTGACTTGACTTGACTTTTTCACACCACTTTACAGTGGTTCTTGAAAGTTTGTGAACTCTTTAGAATTTTTCATATTTCTGCATAAATATGACCTAAAACATTATCAGTCCTAAAGGTTTTATATAAGTCCTAAAAGTAGATAGAGAACCCAGTTAAACAAATGAGACAAAAATATTATACTTGATCATTTGTTTATTGAGGAAAATGATCCAATATTACATATTAGTGTGTCACAAAAGTATATGAACCTCTAGGATTAGCAATTAATTTGAAGGTGAAATTAGAGTCAGGTGTTTTCAGTCAATGGGATGACAATCATGTGTGAGTAGACACCGTTTTATTTAAAGAACAGGGATCTATTAAAGTCTGCTCTTCACAACATGTTTGTGGAAGTGTATCATGGCACGAAAAAAGATGATTTCTGAGGACCTCAGAAAAAGAGTTGTTGATGCTCACCAGGCTGTTAAAAGTTACAAATGCTCAGTTATGCAAACTTAAAATCAGTGCCAGGGTTCCGGAAATCTTGTTTGTGAATGATATACTGAGCTTCTCACGAGGAGCTGTTCACATTTTTTCTGAACCCTCATCTCCACACTGTTTTGACTTCTTTGCCCCAGAAAAGCAGTCAAGAAAAGGAAGACATTGCATGCGCATTGCCACCTCAGCTCCAGCATTAGTCACTGCTCTGCCATCCAAGAGCTGAAACCAGCTCAAGCATCCGACAGCGCTGAAAAACTTTTCATCAGCTCTATCTGGCATTCAGGTATTACTGGCCATTATGAACTCCAAATCCAAGCTATAGAATGTGTGGCCCAAATTTGTCAGCCTTCCACTTCTGCAGCAAGTCCTGTGCTGTCATTGCTACTCGAGTATGCACTGCTGTTGAAGCAGTGTGCTCTTTCAGTACATGAGTATGCAGTATACACAGTACTTCAGACGCACTACACCCGCCATCTTACCAGTTTCATGTCATACATGACGTCAAACCACCTTTGTTAAAAACCAGCATTATACATAACCATAATATTACATTTTTTAAAATTTATTTATTCATTTATTTGTTATATCTTCTTTAAACTTGTAAATAGCTGCCTGCTTGTTGTCCAGCCATTTTTCTTTATCACCGTCAAATGTTTTCGCTGCTCCAGTTAAATCATGGGATAGGATAGTGTGCTTGCATACTTAAAAAAATTGGCTGCCAATAAAGTACGTCATCCAGGGATTTTCACATACTGTTTAATGATTACTATGTATTCAGACACACTACCTGGTCTTGCGTACTGCTTGCATGTACTATTCAGTATGGAATTAAAGTACGCGGTTTCGGACTCAGCTGAAGTCGTTACCCCAGCAGACAACAATGACATCATGATACCATGAAGATCACTGGGAACTGCAGTCCCAGTTTCCACTAGAAGTCCTTTCTTCCCTCCTTCTGCCACAATCTCACCTAATTTGAGAAGCCAAAGCTAGCTGGTAATGATTTTAAACTAGTACAAAATCCTGACCCAGACGATAACTGTGTCGTGGATTGTAGAAAGTGGCAATGTCATTAGTGGACAGCAACCCCCGACTGTTAGTCTTTTGGTGTGTTTAGATGTGAAGTTTATCCATCTCGTTGAGCTGAGTTAGACACAAACCTAAATACAGTGGGCAAAAAAGTATTTAGTCAGCCACAGATTGTGCAAGTTCTCCTACTTAGAAAGATGAGAGAGGTCTGTAATTTTCATCAGAAGTACACTTCAACTATGAGTGACAAAATGCTAATAAAATCCAGGAAATCACATTGTAGGATTTTTAAAGAATTTAATTGTAAATCATTGTGGAAATAAGTATTTGGTCACCCACAAACAAGCAAGATTTCCGGCTCTCACAGACCTGTAACTTCTTCGTTAAGAAGCTCCTCCACTTGTTACCTGAATTAATGGCCCCTGTTTGACCTCATTATCTGTATAAAAGACACCTGTCCACAGCCTCAAACAGTCAGACTCCAAACTCGACCATGGCCAAGACCAGAGAGCTGTCGAAGGACACCAGGAAGAAAATTGTATACCTGCACCAGGCTAACCGGTAAACAGGATTCATGGCAGTAACCAATGCAAAGCAGGAAAGGTACCAATCCATCACAAGGCACAAACACACAACACACACAGTCACTTTAAAGAGTACAGTTAACCTGTCAGGTCTGTAGAATGTGGAAGGATACCAAAAAACCTTGAGAAACCCCATGCGGACATGGGGAGAACATACAAACTCCACACAATCAGAGTCCAAACTAGGAATTGAACTGGAGTTTTATGGGTCTGTGAGGCAATAGCGCTAAACACCTTTCATGACAGTGATGCCAGTTATACTTCAAGCTAAGTTGAATATGAGCTGATCCGAAAAATTGTTCTAAAATAACTTGTATAACACCTGATGTACACTATGGGTCTAATAAATGCATCATCCTCTTCTATCAGACCTTTTCACCATCATTACACAAAGCAGAATGCATTATAGCTCTCCCAGTCTGAAATTATTTAACTTTTCATTCACAAATGAGACACTGAAGCTAACAGCTAGTCTAAGTTTAGCATCCCATAAAACAGACGCTTAAATCTTATCTTACCCTGCTGGTATGATGGACATGTATGGATATTTTTAGTCTGAGGTAAGTGAGGTAGCAGCTGTGAAAGCATTCATTGGTCCCTAGCTGACAATGACACCCTAGCTGACAAGTGTTCTGGGACTGTGTGGTGCACACACTGTGACATAAACCTAAATAGAAGCCTGCTACTTTAGGCACAGAGAAAACCTATACTTCCATATGTACAAAGGAATCTTGGAAATTAAATTATCATTTTAAATTAAAAGAAAGTAGAGATTTATTCAGATCTTGAACTGCAACTTTGACCATTTCTAGGAAACTACACATAATAATTGCAGTAAACCTGAAGGTAAAAATCATCTTTTTATTCTTACATTTTAAGGTTTTTTTTAAATTTTTATTTTGTTTAATATTTTGGCAAATAGAAGTTGTCATTAATTGTGGTATTCACTGTTTAGTTAAAACTGTACTTCAGTTACAAACTATTTGCTAACTATACTTGTCATCCACTCTCCTTGCAAAAGAGTACACTAAATAAGTGTGATTATATTATGGTGACCTTTAAAATGAGGGACATATTAATACTACTGTTACAGAAAAATGCTCCATACTAACGTCGCTGGAAAATTATTATATACATTTCTTGTCTTCCAGAGTTTATTATTTTGGAAAGTTGCCACAGCTACTTATTCCAAAAATACTGGGTGCCATATTGCAAGAGTTTACTAAAAACAGCTATGGATGCATTTTGTGCTCCCCGTGTGCTTACCTATCCACGTCCAGTTCTGGTGAAAAGTGGCTCTGAAGCAGTTCTCAAATGTGAAATTGATGGAAATCCAAAACCTGAAGTCATATGGGAAAGAAAAAATGAATCCATTGTCTCTGGGAGTCGTTATTGCCTTACCCATGATGGCAAAGTTTACATACTTTCCATCTCTGAGGTAACTATTGAAGATGCTGGAAAGTACACCTGCAGAGCAAAGAACAACATTGGGGAAACTTATGCAGCTGCAACACTCAAAGTAGAAAAAGAATCTCATGATATTCAACTAATATATCCTTTGGATGAACAACAGGATTTTATTATTCAACCAGAACAAGAAGTAAAGGTACTAAAGCAACCACAAGAGCCAGAAAGAGAAGCAGATCAATTTCAGAACAAAAAACCGTGGTTCCAAATCAATCCTATTTCCCTGATAGTAAACAGAGGTGAAGATGCCATCTTCTCTTGCAAACTGTCAGGTGGTTCATGTAACGAGGTTATGTGGGAAAAAGATGGAAGGCAACTCAATGAGATATATGAGAGCTCACATTTTTCTGTCAGTCAACATGATGGAAGTTGGTACCAGCTGAAAATCTTTCAGACACGAGTCCCAGACAGCGGTGTCTATACTTGCAAAGCAGTCAATGAGAATGGCAGAGCTGTGACTGGAGCTTTGCTGCAGGTTGAGTGTGTCCCAGAGCAAGCTGAAATCGGCCTTTTAAATGACTGTGACAGTGGGCACTTGTCTCCACGCTCCAAGATGAAACATTCACATAAGAAAGACAAGTTCTCAAGAGAGAAACAACTAGGTGTGTCCAAGGCCAAGAAGTTCACAATTAAAGAGGGTAAACACGCCAAATTCCATTGCTATGTCACAGGTAAACCCAAACCAGAAATTGTGTGGAAGAAAGATGGAGAGCTAATTGTGACTGGAAGACGCCATCTGATGTTTGAGGATAGGAAAGGGTACAACACTTTGAAAGTGCTTTACTGCAGGCAGGAAGATACTGGGCTTTACATCTGCGCTGCATCAAATGCACTGAGCAACACGTTAAGTGCTGTGCACCTCTTTGTAAAAGGTATGTTGAAAATGCTCTGATTATTTTTATAGAATATATTGCTCTACATCAAACAATTCCAAACATATGGATTCTACAACATATGGGTTGCAGAAATATTTAACAAAGATATAGCTTATCAATGATGGATTGAACTCTACTGGAACATCAGTTGCATATGCAATATGCAATATCAACACGATTGTTGCTAAAAGTAAGCAAAGATAAAATTGTTTTGATGAAATACATTCAATTAATGTGCAAGTTACTGCATGTACATATTTGATATACACCTGTAAACGTCTTTTTAGTGCAGGGTTTACTCACTCACTTTCCATACCAGCTTAATCAGGACCACGGGAGCTCAGAGATCAAGTGGAAGCACAAAGCAAGAAAAGAACAGTCCCCAGACAGAGATTTAGCCCATTGCAGAACACACACACACTGCAGTCCCTGAAGGAAACCAACACAAACATGGGGAGAACTCCACACTGGCAAATGCTGGGCCAAGAGTCAGGTCTCTGGAGCCATGAGGCAACAGCGCTAACCACTGCACCACTTTGCAGGGTTCAATGCTTCTCAAATAGCTGTGCTAATTTAATGCTTAGTTTTAATTCCTTTATTCAGTGTAAATGAAAGTGATCTTTGATGTTATTGGGCCTATGCGGAGTTTGCATGTCCTCCCCATGTCTGCGCAGGTTTGCTCTGGGTTCTCCGGTTTCCTCCTACAATCCAAAGACACACATTAAGTTAACTGATTACGCTAAATTGGGCCAATTTGAGCATGTATGAAGTTCTGAAGTAATAGCCATTGATGCTGAAAGAGATCTTAAAGAAACCAAATAAACAAACAAATAAATAAATTTATGTTATTGGCTTGATTTTGTCAGATTTTATTTAAAGATAAGGTAGGCTACACAAGACCAATTTAATGTTTTATTTCACATTTCCTGTTCTGGTCAGGGTAGACTCCAGCTCCCATACTTGGAGAACACAGTCCACAGGTGTAGGAGCTCAGTGGTCAGTGTTGCCCCCTCCTTCAGACACAGCCAGTGTCTGTGGTGTGGTGGTGGACTAGCATGTTATATTACTGTATCACCCAAGCTCCTAACCAAAGTATCATTTAATATTCTTCTTCAGCATTGCATGTAATCATGTTGTATTTTATGCATGAATATGCATGTATTTTATATCATATCATATTACATGAGAACAAAGGTTCACATGACATGCAATATTGTATAATTTTCATTTAGAATAAATGTGTCATTTATTAAACCAGGTTCCCGATCTACTCGCAGAACCCGCATGAAAACCTGATGATATTTTAGGTTTATGCAGAAATATAGAAAACTTATGGGTTCGCAAACTTTCAAGAACCACTGTATTTTTGGTAAGAGAAAAAAACTTCCTTCTGCTAAATACCTAAAAAATTAATATTACCTGTACATGTACTGCTGTACCAAGGGTTACATGCAGAGAAAAAACAGCTGTTTCCTGCATTTGTTTGTGAAACGCGAATTAACAATTACACCATGAAAATGTTTCTGTTACTGGCAAATGGAAGCACATACAGTTATATCACAGTGTATTATGCAATACGTCACATAACTTCACTTTCACATTTTTTTCCATTACTTGCTTATTACATTACATATTTATGTATTACTTTTATACTTGAAATATACCTTTAGCTGTACTTTAAGTAGACTTGAATTAACTAATATAAACTCACTTAACATTCACAAGGCATATTCAGGATTAAGAACATATTTGTTTTCTTTCTAAATTAAAAATTTCAAACAAATATTGTATTGGATGCCAAAATGTATGAACATATAGACTCAAATTCCAGTAAAAAAAACAAAAACACCCCGGTTAAACAGTAGACTCAAGAATATTAAACTTGATTATACTAAAGCGCATTAAAATGTACTTTTAGCCACACTAATGATCAGTACTGTCACACCATTCGTGCACCTGCTCACCACGCCTCCCTTCGTTCACCTTCCAGCACCTTCTCTCCCTTTCTCTCTTTCCTCCTCCCTTGATCTCTCGCACCTGCCTCTTGTTTCTAGCACGTTCCACCTGCCCTATATAAACCGTCTCCCTTCAACGACTCTTCGCTCTGTCTCGTGGTCTCAACCACATCACAAGCTCTCCGATCCCGTCTCTCACTCACTTTCAAATCGCTCCAAGCCGTATTCTCACTCTTCATTCAATCTTGTCCTATGTCCTCGTCTCGATCCAAGCCTCTCTTATCGCGCACCTACCTTGTCTCGTTGTTATCACCTTGTTTGCCGGTATTCCTGTCCGTGTCATAGTTCCTATCCTTAATCGTGTGTGCAAGTTCTGTTTTCCGTTTCGTTTTCTCTCTGACTTCGGATCCTCGCTCCTGCGTGTGCTGACAGCCAGAGTGACAGTAGACAGAGCCATGCTTGGAGGCAGCGGGAGTTTTTTTGGATCTGTACTCACTACCGATCGCAATGAGCAGCGATCAACTCTCTGAGCTTCGTGCTCAGATCGCTGAGGTAACGCACGCTATTTCACAGCTGGCTCCCTCCATGGACGCTCTTTCACAGTGCATGCTACAGCTTGATCTGTCCCTGGCAACCACGACCGACACGCTGTTGGCTCTGCCTACTTCTGACTCTCCATCGTCCGTTGAGATCGTGTTGCCGGAGAGATTCGATGGGAACTCTGTGTATTACAACAAATTTTGTGCACAGTGCCTTCATTACCTCAGGCTTTGTCCACCCAGCTCGGAATTTGCCTTTTGTCTCGCTGATGGTATCTTGCTTCTCAGGCAGGGCATTACAGTGGGTTACAGAGAGATGGTCGCAGTGACCAGCTCCTGGATGCGCTTGGGGCAGTTTTTGGTTCTTCTTGTAATAGTGGGCCATACACCCCTGAGGCTCCACTGTTCGGTCGGCCCACACTGAGTGAACAGATCACCAGCGTTCAGCCGGTACACCACTTCGCCCGCCACCTGCTGGATCCCCCGTTCACCGGTTGTCATAGGATCCCAGCTATCAGTGTGGCCAAGCGCAGTGTTAAACTCGCTACAATGGTCTCTTTTCAAGGGACGCCCAACCCAATCCAGGGATCGCCCATCCCAGAGTCCGTTCTAGGGTCGCCCGTCCCAGAGTCTTCTCTAAGGATGCCCGTCCCAGTTCCAGGGTCGCCCGTCCCAGTCCAAGGGTCACCTGTTCCAGAGTCCGTTCCAGGAACGCCCGTCCCCGGGCCGGTCCAGGGCCCGTCCATGTCAGAGACCTGTCACAGGTCACCGAGGCCTGGTAAGCATACAGTTAGGCAGTCTAGCCCAGCTGTAGAGCCGTTAATGCCCTGTAACACAGTGCCGGAACCAACAGTGCCTGATAACGTGGTAGTTAAGTCTGTTAACCCTGCAGCTATGCACGATAGCCCAGTATCCATGCACGCCATGTCCGTTAGCTCCGCCGATGAGCTGTTAGTGCCTCACGGCACTGTATCTGAGTTACCAGTGCTTGATAAGCCGGTACCGAAGCCAGTTAGCAGTGTGCTTGAGCATCCTAGCTCTGGATTTAGGCACGTTCACCCGACACCTTCAGTATCGGGGTCTAAGCCGTCCGTTCCCTCGTCGGCTATCTCCAAGGCCATTCAATGGTCATCTATCGCGGACACCTTCCCAGGTCCACCTATTTCAGAGACCTCCCAAAGGTCGTCTAAATCTGAGCCCGTTTTAAGTTGGCCTATGTCAGAGACCTACCCGGGTCTCTTATCTTCGAGACCTCTCAAAAGTTGCCTAAATCTGAGTCTATACAAAGTCTGTCTAAGTCTGAGTCTGTTCCGAGTCAGTCCGAGTTCACCCTGAGTTCGCCTGAGACCTCCCAAAGGTCGTCTAAATCTGTGCTTGTTTTAAGTTTGCCTATGTCCGAGACCTTCCAAAGGTCCTCTATCCTCGAGACCTCCCAAAGGTTGCCTAAGTTCGAGTCTGTTCCAAGTCAGTCAGAGTCTATTCAGAGTTCATCTAAGTCTGAGTCTGTCTCTAATAATTCGAGTCTATCCAAAGTCCGTCTAACTTTGATTCTGTTCCAAGTCAATCTGAGTTTGTCCCTAATCAGTCCGAGTCTGCTCTGAGTCCGTATAAGTCTGAGTCTGTCCTTAATCAGTCCGGGTTTATCCAAAGTTCATCTCAGTCCGAGTCAGGTCCGAGTCTGTTCAAGTCTGAGTTTATCCTGTGTTCGTCTGAGTCTAGCCAAGATCTGTCTAAATTCGAGTCAGTCCTGAATCAGTCCGAGTCAGCTCCTAGTCCATTGAAGTCCAAGTCAGTTCCGAGTCCGGTCAAGTCTGAGTTTGTCCTGTGTTTGTCCGAGTCTATCCAAAGTCTGTCTAAATCTGAGTCTGTTCCGAATCTGTCTGAGTCTGTCCAAATTTCGTCTAAGTTTGAGTTCGTTCTGTGTTCATCCGAGTCTGTCCAGAGCTAGTCTAAGTCAGAGTCTGTCCCAAATCTGTCCGAGTCTGTTCTGGGTCCGTCTAAGTCCGAGATCGTCCCTGGGTCAGCCGAGTCCGAGACCTTCCTGAGGTCATCCGAGTCCGAGACCTTCCCAGGACCACCCGAGTCCAAGGCCTTCCAGAGGCTGTCAGTCCCAGTGCCTGCATCAAGGTCGGCAGCCCCAGTTCCTGCGTCGACATCATCCCTCCTAGTGGCACCAACGCCACCCATGCCAGTGCCTGGTGTAAGGTCCACCACACCAGTCCCGAGGCCTACCATTCCAGTACCTGTTCCAGTACCAGAACTGCCAGTCCCTGGGTCTTCCACTCCTGCACCTGTCCGGAATCCTCCCTTGATCTCTTGCACCTGCCCTATATAAACTGTCTCCCTTCACTGACTCTTCGCTGTGTCTCGTGGTCCCAACCATGTCACAAGCTCTCCGATCCCGTCTCTCACTAGCTTTCAAATCGCTCCAAGCCATATTCTCACTCTCGATTCAATCTCGTCCTATGTCCTTGTCTCGATCCAAGCCTCTCTTATCGCGCACCTACCTTGTTTCGTTGTTATCACCTCGTTTCACCCAGTTTTGACCTTAGACCATTTTTGTTCTACTATTTTGCATATTGTCTTAATAAATGCCACCTTTGGTTTGATCCACTCTACGCGTGTCTCCTATCCCTAAACCGGCATCACAGTTGACGTACCCACGCTTGGAGGCAGTGGATCCTGGATCAGACAATATTTCGATGATCGTAAACTGGGGATCGTAATCCCAAGTACGCGAAGTTTGGACTTGGCAAGTTTGACTTGTGAGTACATACTCCTGAGGATAGTAGTACGCAGTCTGGGTATTCTAGTTGGAACAGCAGTGTACTTGGCTATGGAGACTTGACAGTTTACTTCTTACATCTAAATAAAAACCTAAAACATATTATATAAAGTCTTCAGTGGTGGAAGAAGTGCTCAGATCTTTTACTTTCCATTGAATAGTTTAATCTACATGTAACAACGGCAATAGCATTTAAGCATAAAATAAAAACATTCCCAAACATAAGCAAGCACCAAACAAGTCTGATTTTAGAAGAAAATTTAATTCTGAACTTCAATTTATATCAGAAAATTCATATTTAAAATTCAGGTTGAATAAATAATACGTATAATGCATAATTAATTATAATTATTATATTAATAATTAATAATCTTGAGCATTTTTATGTAAGCTCTATCGTGATAAACTGACCACATAGTTGAATTTTAAACAACTACATCTTATAACTACATTCCGTGACACAATAATAGTATTATTTGAAAATTATACATCCAGTTGGTAGTTCTCTCATGCACTATGACGATGCATTGTGGGATATTTTGCTGTCCAAGTACACATAGGTCTACTTCGATACATCCTCGATATTATGGGAGGAGCAAGGACACATCCGGGAATTTGGAGCATACTTGGTTAGATGCAAACTTAGAAATTGAACAGTACTTGGGCTGCAACTGATGATGTTTCGCAAGTATAACAGAACATAAGTACAGAAAAGTATACATATTGTGAAATGGCCCAGGTATCTGAGCTTCATGCTCAGCTGAATGAAATAGCGAGAGCCGTTACGCAACTCGCGATAAACCAGTGCTCATTCAGCTCAGTTTTGCCCAATGTAGTTGTGCTCACACATTTCATGTTGCAGTTTAACAAGTCCCCGGCAAACACGTCCTCCGCGGCATCAGTTCTGCTCCCCCCAGGTCTCCAGTGGCCGCCACTCCACACTCGACCTTCAAGATCACTTTACCTGAAAGGTACAACAGCAACCCAGAGCTCTATAAGAGGTTTCTTTCACAATGCTTGCGTTACTTTACCCTATATCCCCCCACCTCTGACTATGCTCGGATGTTACGCGTTGTTTCTTGCCTCTCTGGAAGGGCACTGCAATGAGCCGCTGAAAAGTGGCCGCACGTTCAAACTGGGACTTGTGATCAGTTTTTGGTGGCACTCGGCTCTGTTTTTGGCCCTCTTCTAGAGGAGTATCTGAGGGACTCCTTAGCTCCACTCTTCGGCATGACGACGACGGGTTCCACACCAGCTAACTCAACACCAAGGTCTCAGCTCACCAGTCATCAGCCTGTGCCTCAGCTCGGCCACCATTTGCTGGATCCTCTGCTCACTGGCTGTTGGAGAGGTCCAGTTGTTGCCAGGGCCAAACCCAATCCCACATTCTCGCTTCCGGGTCCCTTCCAGTAGACGTCTGTCCCAGGGTCTGCTTCAGGTCATCCGTTCCAGTGTCTGCCTCGAGGTCATCCATTCCAGAGACCATCCAGAATATCACTTGTAGTGATAATCATACTACAACCTTTAGTTTGATAAAATACGCCTCGGTTGAATTGTAATTACCTTATTTCTATAAATAAGTTGCTACTGAGACACATCCATATGACGTAGAGAAATAAAATTGTAGTTTTTAGAGACACATCTGATAATCATACCTTTAGTTGGGTAAAATATGCCTTGATTGAATTTTAATGTTTTTGTAACAAATGCCTCGAATGGTGAGAAAACATGATGTGAAGTGGCCATTTAGGTGCTTCTCTAATGAAGACATGCCAGTTGATATAATGTGATCCAGTGATGTAAAGTGTGTCCATACATGTGTAGCTAAGTGTGATGTTTCCCAGTGGGTGCCCCTTCAATACTGGTTAGACTGCTAACAAATAATTTCAACATTTTTGTAAGGGGGCAATGTCCCTGTCTTTTGATTTGTCAATGTAACCTGTAGGTGTCATAACGCAGTGTTGAGCACGCGGAGACGAGCACAGGTTTACTATATAATAAATAAAAGTATTTATTAAACAGAATAAGGCCACAATGCAAACATAAACCGAAACAAGGGTAAATCATACACACGGCACTGCAAAGACCAAACAAAGGAAGCACACGCTGGCTATGCTAAGCTAAAGCCGGTGTGGCAAAACAAACAGTGATGACTAACTAAAGATAACTGCGGACGAGGCAGCAAACAAGACAACTTTCGTTACTCAAAGCGGGATTACCACAACACAAATAGCACTGTGCAAACTGGAGCCAAGACAAATAATCCAAAGCAGCCGTAGCCGCAAACACGAGTAATCCGGAAGCGGTCGTAGCCACAAACATGAGTAATCCAGAAGCAGTCATTGTCGCAAACCCGAGTAATCCAGAAGCAGTCATTATTGCAAACACAAGTAATTCAGAAGCGGTCGTAGCCGCAAACACAAGGAATCCTGGCACACGGGGGTTGCGGGACCCAGTCAGGGAAGAGCAATGCATAAACCTAATACCCTGTGCCGTCCATACGCTAGGGCCATCCTTATATACAGCTCCAAGCAGCTATAAACAGTAATCTTGCTGGCCATAGCTTCTTCCTCGTGTCCTCCGTCACCCGGAGGAAAACCGCAAGCGATGCAGTCCGGATCACCCCTAGTGGCGAGGAGGGGCCTAGCAAGCGGAGGTCTGGTCTGACCCATGACAGTAGGTTAGATGAGATTGTGTTAGGTTAATTGTACTTGATAGTAACAGACAAAGTAAATTGTTGTTAATGCTGACAGTGTGGTGTATTATATGTAGCATTTCTTTTATTAGTTTTACATACTGGAGTAATGTAGTAATGCAGTGTGAAGCTCCATATATGTCTTGTTTCTATAACTTGAATGTTTACATAGTGGCCTCTTTCTCAGTTCGGCAGTTGAGGAGATTGGTTTGGGGACATATGTGTTTTATCTTATGTTTGCAGAAATGGTCAACCTATATACGTGAGTAGCTATACCAGCTAGGAAGAGGAGTATTGAATCCTCTCCAAGCAATCCATGGTGGTTGATTTTATGCTGTTTTTTCTTTGTAATAAACCATTTTCATATACAAGTACAACGGTGTAAACGTTTCCTTCATCATCAAGTCATGTCAGATCTATTTATATAGCACTTTTTACAATGGAGCATTGTCTCAAAGCAAATTTACAAGTTTAGATTATCTCCTAATATCTAGGTCCAATCCCAAATTGAGCAAGCCTAGGGTGACAGTGGCAAGGAAAAACTCCCTAAGTGTTATGAGGAAGAAACCTTGGGAGGACCAAGACTCAAAGAGGGACCCAACCTCCTTGGGCGGTGTAGATGATAAATCTAAGAATGAAACTAAATAATATTAATAATCAAACTTTATCATCTTCAAAGCATCGCTATTGAATAAACGACAAAAGCATTCTCTTTCTTAAAAACTAACATTTATTTGTAACATTATTTTTTAAACCATACAGAACACAAAACTGTTTAACCCCTTATGCCCTTGCCCTAAAAACATTTACTCTTTTTCAAACGTAGAATCTGTATTTATTTTTGTTTTGCATGCAGTGCACAGATGATCTACCAAGAACGTGTATCTTATTTTATTTTTTATTGTGCAATATATTAATAATGTTAATCAAGGATAAATCCTATTTTATCATACATGCGTGCTGGTGGGGCCCCATGCAATAGATACTGCTACTCACTCATTACCACAGTTGTGGCATATCTTCAAGACTGAATAAACATACAGAACTTAAACGTTTTAGGCATTTGAGAAGAAAAAAAGTAATCTTTACAGAAAAAAAAGTCTTTAAAAAGCTATTAATTGGTCAGTAAGCATTTATTTGCTAATAAAAACATGAATATTAACCTAAATACAAATAATATTAATAAAATAAAATGTTTTCTTATGTATGTACTGACCCCCTGCTTGTGATGACTGAGAGTCAAATTGTCTCTAATAAAGCTGTAATAAAAATTAGAAAGTGCAGTCCAGTGTGTTGCGGCGGTGCGTTACCCAGCGACTTACATCAGGGACCGAGTATGTAGGTCGAAAATAGACTGTAGTCATTGGCCGTTTGTCAATATGCATACTCCCTTATGCTTGTGTTGTCATGTAGTTGTGAAACGTCATCAATCGCAGCCCAAGCACTGTTGCATTTCTAACTTCGCATCTAACCAAGTACGCGTGAATTCCCCGAATGTGTTCTTGATCCGCCCATATTACCGAGGATGCATCAGAGCAGACTTGTGCCATCTTGAACAGACTTCCCTAAGTGTTTTGTTTAAGTGTCTTTGGTGCTTTGTTATGTTTGGTAAGCTTTTTACTGATGCGTAAATGCGATTGGTCCATTGTTACACGTACATTAAAGTATTGAAAGGACAGTAAAAGATCGGAGCACGTGTTCCACTACTGACAGGCTTTATACAAGATATTGTAGTATTTTATGTAGGTGTAAAAAGCAAATGTCGATGTCCTGTGGCGACGCCATAATGAAGAAGGCTTGAAGTGTTACGTACTTCCGGGTTTTAACACAGAACTGAACAGCACTGCAGCAGTGAAACATTTAAAGTGATTTAGAGCTTTCGTTGTTAGATGTTCCGCTGTCGTTTCTCATTTTGCGCTGTCATATTAAACATATTGATGCAAATCAAGTGAATGGGACTTTTTTTCGCACAAATGCGAGTGTAGCGTGCGAATGCAACAACATTTGTCTTAGCTATCAACAAGCACACTTCTCCGGAACATCCCAGATGTTTTGGTGTTTGTACCGTGTCGATATCTCGAAAACTGTAGGAGGAGATACGCACTGAAAATCAGGTGGAATAATAAAAATAAAAATAACTAATAAAAACTAGAAGGTGCAGTTCCTGCAGAAACTGCGAGTGTGTTGCGACGGTGCGTGCCCTCGGCGATGTGCGTCAGGGACCGAGTATGTAGGTCGAAAACCGACTGTAGTCATTGTAGTCACCTCAGGGTATGACATGTTATCTCAGATTGCACCCGAGACCAAGCCTGCCAAATTTCATGGCCGTAGGTCATAAACTGACTGACTTATGGTCATTGGCCCCGTTAGAAGCCCCAGTGCCCAGCCATGGTCGTCATAGGCCCCATGGGCATGACAAGTCAGATTGCACCCAGGACCAAGCCTGGTGAATTTTGGGGTCGTAGGTGGAAAACTGACTGAGTTACGGTCATTGGCCCGCTAGGGACCCCATTGCCCTGCTGGGGTCTACAAGGGCCCATGGGCATGACATGTCACCTCAGATAGCACCCTGGACCAAGCCTGCGAAATTTTGTGGCCGTAGCTCAAAAACTGACTGAGTTACAGTCATTGGCCCACTAGGGGCCCCAATGCCCAGCCGGGGTCCACAGGGGCCCCTTGGGCATCACATGTCACCTCAGATTGCACCCTGTACCAAGCCTGCCGAATTTTGGGGTTGTAGGTCGAAAACTGACTGAGTTACGGTCATTGG
>JAJAGP010002746.1:30072-100281 GCA_025084515.1 Ancistrus triradiatus
AAACGCAGCTGGAGTAGCAGATGTGATAGTGCGCTTGGTGTGATAACGAGGCAGAAGGATTTTATTTATTAGAGATAGCTCAAATACTAAAAGATAGTGATCTGAAATCGAATCACTTTGCGGGAAAACATCAAGGTTATCTATATTTTAATTTACAAGAGGAACTTGCTCAGGGTTTCATCCATCTATCCATGTCTCCCATCTGTGTTCTTCTTCATCGAATAGAAGGAGGGAGGCCTTAGATCCTGCACTGATTACCGAGCACTGGTTGGTTACTCGAGAATATCTGTACCCTCTCCCCCTAGTTCTCTTGACCCTGGCAGCTCACAGACATCGAGGAGGAGCTTCCCAAGCCCATACTGACTCCTGACATCATTCTGGCTCCCATCCATTGGGAGGTTGATGAGGACATCGACGAGGCCCTGTACCTGAACAATGTCCCAGGGATCACAAGTACATCTCCATCAACTTCCGGGACTGCCTCATCACCTGGGTACATTCCTCTTTGACCTTTGACCTCTTTGACATCCAGGAGAGAGACAGACACAGCAACTGTTAGCCACATGATACTGGTGGAAGGACAAGCACAAGGACGTCCACAATTTTATCTCCTCCTGTACTACCTACACCCAATGCAAGGTGCCTAAGACTCCTGCCCTTGCCAGTTCCCAAATGCTCATGGTCACACATCGCTATCAACTTTGTTATGGACCTAAAAGTCTCAGAGATGGGTTAATGCAATATCTGGTGGACTGGGAGGGTTACGGCCCCAAGGAGTGGAGCTGGGTCCTAGCCAACGACATCCTGGATCCAGGGCTGAAGGAGGACTTCCATCGGTGCCATCCGGACTGCCGAACTCCTCATTCCAGACATCGTCCTAGACATCAGCAACCCACTACTCACCAGATTCGTCCCAGAGGTCATCCTAGACGTCAGAAACTCGCTATTCACGAGATTCATCTCAGGGTTCATCCCAACAGGAGAGCTTTGACCAACATCCACAGCACCAGTCAAGACCAGTCACGAAGGACTGCTAAGAGGCCTAGTGGTTGTCAGCATCAGGTTCGTCCTCGCTCCAGCTCAGACTCTTTGGGGGAGGGTATTGTCACGTCATGCACTACAACTCCCACAATCCTCCGGTGGGCCATGTGACTCCCCGAACCAATTGGAGTCATTTCTCCATAACACGGTCGCCAGAGTATTGATTGAATGCACCTGAACTAGGCTGTACTCATACCTGGCAGTTTAGCATTTCCGACGGAAGTATTGCCTTTGTCTTTTCATATACATACCAAGCGTTCTTTTTTTGATTGGATATATGGACACGACTCTCTTTCTGGATTATGGATTAAGTTTTTTTTTTGCCTAACATCTTGGGTTTTGTTTGCCTGTGTTTGACTGATTGCCGGTTATGACCCTCGACTGTCTGTTTACGCTCCAATTGTCTTACCCTTGAAGTTCTGTTTCTTACTGTAGATTTACATGTGCAGCAAGTGTCTTCAATAAACCTGCTGTAGACCTTTACCTCTACCTGCTGTAGATCTTTACCTTTGCGTCTGGTCTGGGCGTCCAATGTTACATTACACTTGAACTATACCAGCTAATTTATTTTACTAAAGCCTTGAGTATACTTGACTCAAATATGTAATAATGTGTATATTGACATTTAAATAATAACTGTGAACTTTGCTACAACATTTACACAGTTATTTAAAAAATAACTGTATTAAATGTTAACTGATATATTGTATTCCTGTACACATTTAACTTCATTCAATGCATATTATTTAAACAGCACGTTAAATTGCTTGTAATAAACAAAATGCTGTGTCTCAAATTGCATAGTACTTCATGCAGCCTTCCAGTGAAGAATAGTTTTTTTTCACTGACAGGTCCCCCAGTGCAGTTCAAGCAGGCCCTGCAAGATGTGGAAGTGAAAGAGAGAGATTTTGCTATTCTAGAATGTGAGGTACCAGAACAATCTATTCCCACTGCGTGGTACCTGGAGGACAAGAGACTTCAGCCTGGGAAGAAGTATAGTATTGAGCAGGAGGGAACAAGGCAACGGCTCACTATACGAGATGTGGAAGCGGATGATGATGGTGTCTACCTGTGTGAGATGATTGATGGTGGAAAGAGCATTGCAGAGCTGGCTGTTAAAGGTAAAATTGTGACTTAAAATAAATATAATTATTTTATTGTGATTTAGTCAATTGCATAGCCAATTTGCACCGTCAATTGCAAAGAGCTAAAACAACAAGTGGGCAGTCAATTATGGACTACCACAGTTGTCTAGTAGTCCAGGATTAGCAGTCAAGGTACTGTAATATAAAGCAGATGGCCCAGGGTTCAAATCCCAAATCTCTTACTGCTGGGTCATTGAGCAAGGCCTTTAACCCACAACTGCTGGATTTTAAGACTGTTGGCTAAATGACTAAATGTAAATGTAAAACTAAATGACTGTTGATATAAGTGATCTGATTTTCCAGGTCAAATTTCAAAGAAGCTTCCTCGCAGACTGGAAGTGCTGGAAGGTGAGAATGCCATGTTCTGTGTGGAAGCTGAAGAAGACGACATTGAGGTGTTCTGGTTTAAAGATAGCCTAAAGTTATCGGAGACACATCAGACCCTTCTCAAGTCCTTTGGAAAAACACACATCCTAGTCCTTGTCAATACTTCGTATCAAGATTCTGGCACAATTGTTTGTATGGCTGGCAAATCTAGGACAACATGCAAGTTACGTGTGAAAGGTAAGTGCCCATAAAACAGCACAGTTTGTAAGAGATTTCCTAAAATGTATACAACACATACATGATATGCTTAGTATATATTTGAGGATACTGTTTCAAGATATGTTTAAAAATATCAACTATGCTTACATGTACTGTATCTACACCACTGAGACAGTTGACAAATGCAATTAGCTATCTCTCCTATTAATAAGGAAATTACAAATCGCTGTAAGTATTAGCAAAATTGTATAATATAGTGTATTTCCACAAATTATCCTTGCTTTTACCTGGTCAGGTGGCCACAGTGTCTGTCCCCAAAGAACACAAATAGAACAACAGTGCATTTCAGGGCTGGGTAGGGGTCTGTAACAATGCACACAGGCTGGGTAGGAATCAAATGCAGGTTTATTGGCATAATCCAGCAATCGTGAACTGTAAACTGTCCAGGGTCGTTTACCAGTAAAGCAGAGACAATCGCGGCGAACAAACCAATAGGGAAAGGCATACTCGGAAATCAGAGAGCACAAAACAGGAGTCGATAACCATGTAAATCCAACAGATCAGAATAACGCTCAGAATCACTGCTGAAACACATACGAGACCTCACAACACGTGTTTGAATCTCACACATCTAAATACAGCCAAAGATGGCCGCTCGCTGGAAGTGGCGGTCTCTAGAATTCAGGTGACAGCTCCCTCTGCTGTAGGAGCACAGGTTCCACCGCTGTCGTGACATAACCCCCCTCCTGACAGGCGGCTCTCGTCGGCCGAGACTTCCTCTTCCTGGGACGCTCTCTGGGCCTGGGCGATGGACAGTCAGGATGTTCTTGGTGGAACGTCTCGATGAGGGAGGGATCGAGTATATTGCTTGCTGGTCCCCACGACTTCTCCTCAGGACCGTATCCCTCCCAATCCACCAAGTAGTGTATCTGACCAGCTCGCCACTTGGAGTCCAACAGGCTCTTGACACAGTACGTGGGAGCACCATCCACGTCCAACGGTGGCGGGGGTTCCGTCGTCTCTGGTGGTGTCTGGGAGGAAGAGATGATGGGTTTTAGCAGGGAAACATGAAATGTGGGTGCTATGTGGTATGATTCTGGTAGCTGTAGCTTGTAGGCTATGGGATTAACCTGCTTCAGGATCTTGAACTGGCCTATGAATTTAGGACTTAGTTTCTTACTTGGCAGGCGCAGCTTCAGGTCATGGGTGGACAGCCATACCTTCTGTCCTGGTTGGAAGGCGGGAACCTGGCGTCAACGGCGGTTGGCCTGTAGGCGTTGACAACGCACGACTTGCTCTAACCTGACATGAGCTTCCTCCCAGGTCTGTTCACTGCGTTGTATCCAGTCATCCACTGCGAGTACCTCGGAGGGGGAACCAGACCATGGGAATAAAGGCGGCTGGTAGCCTAGAACACACTGGAAGGGTGTTAAACCGGTGGCAGAATTCTTCAGCGAGTTCTGTGCGTACTCTACCCATGGTACAAACTCACCCAATCGTGTTGAAATTTAGAGCAGTACACCCTCAGAAACCTCCCTATTTCCTGATTCAAACGTTTGGTCTGTCCGTTCGATTCCGAGTGGTAACCGGAAGTTGAACTTGTACTAATTTCCAGGATGCGAAAAAAATTCTCTCCATACTCGTGACGTGAACTGTGGGCCCTCATCCGATACCATGTCTTCGGGGATGCCGTAAAATCTAAATACATTGTTAAACAGGCATTTCGCCGTCTCTAACGCTGTAGGCAGCTTAGCTAAGGGTATTAGACGACAAGCCTTGGAAAATCGGTCTACCGCTACTAAAATGGTGGTCATACCTTGCGACTGCGGGAGGTCCGTTATGAAATCGATTCCCAGGTGGGACCGCGGGCGCTTAGGGATAGGTAGAGGTTCCAACAGCCCCGCTGGTAACTGACGGGACGCCTTTGACTGTGCACAATCCGGGCATGAGCTTACCACAGCTTGGACGTCCCTCCCCAGCTCCCTCCACCAGTAGCGATTCCACACCAATTCCAAGGTTCTCCTCACTCCTGAGTGACCTGAACTGGGGTTACAGTGTATGGTATATATTAGTTCCTTTTGCTTACTGGAGGGAACGAACTCATGATCTGGTGGGCAGTCTGCTGGAGGAGTCTCCATGGCTGTATCTGGTTGGTCATCTCCCAGTGGATGTGCCCGATGACACAGTCTGGTGTAAAGATGGTGGAGGGGGGTTCCTCCACCTTCTCCATCTTCCACAACCTGGATAGGGCATCCGCTCTTCCATTCTTGGACCCTGGGCGATAGGAAACAGTAAAATTGAATTGAGAGAAGAACATAGCCCACCTGGCTTGTCTGGGGTTGAGTCTTCTGACGGTTCTCAAGTACTCCAAGTTCTTATGGTCTGTCAAGACCAAGAATGGAAATTTGGCCCCCTCCAACCAATGATGCCACTCCTTGAAGGCCAGCTTCATGTCCAGTAGCTCTCTGTTACCCACAACATAATTGCATTCTGCCACACTGAGCTTGTGGGAGAAGAATGCGCATGGATGCAGGATGGAAGGGGAACCGACCCTCTGTGATAAGGCTGCTCCCACCCCGGTGGAGGATACGACCACCTCAAAAACAAATAGGAGGTCAGGGTTGGGTGCACGAGAATGGGGGCCGAAGTGAACTTGCTCTTAAGAGCCCAGAATGCAGCTTCAGCATAACATAACAATTACTTGCTTACGCCCTTTAGAAGAGATGTGAGGGGAGCAGCCTCACTGCTAAAACCCCGAATAAAGCGTCTGTAGAAATTTGCAAAGCCGAGGAACTTTTGCAGTTCCTTTATGATGGTGGGTCTGGGCCAATCAAGGACTGCCTGTACTTTGCTTTCATCCATACAGACCCCCCGCTTACTTATGTCGTATCCCAGGAATTTAACCGAGGACACATGGAACTTACATTTTTCAAGCTTGACATACAATCTGTGTTCCACTAAACGCTTGAGCACTAGTCGTACATGCCGTACATGTTGTTCGAATGTAGGTGAGTAGATTAAAATGTCATCTATATGGACTATCACCCAGTGATCAATCATGTCCCTCAGTACCTCGTTTATGAAGGCCTGGAAGACAGACGGGGCATTGGCTAGTCCGAAAGGCATGACCTTGTACTCGTAGTGTTCTCTGGTGGTCACGAAGGCGGTTTTCCCCTCATCCCCCTGACGCATGCAGATGAGGTTGTACACACTACGCAGGTCGAGCTTTGTGAAGATGGTGGTGCCTTTCAGCTGCTCTAGGGCTGCGGCGACCAGAGGAGGTGGGTACTTCTATTTCACAGTGATGGCATTTAGACCTCGGTAATCAATGCAAGGTCTGAGGCCGCCATCCTTCTTCTGAACAAAAAAGAAGCTGCCGGCGGAAGGTGATGTGGAGAGACGTATGTATCCCAGCCTCAGGGCTTCCTGCACATAATTCTCTAGTGCTTCCGATTCCAAGAGGGGATATATTCTACTTCTGGGAGGCGTGGTGCCAGGCAGAAGGTCGATGGCACAGTCTCCAGGACGATGAGGAGGTAGTTTGCTGGCCCTTCGTTCTGAGAGCACCTCCGTAAGTCCGTATAGCAGGAAGGAAACTCCTTGTAACCTTCTTTGTTGGGGCTTTCTACCCGAGTCGTTGTTGATGTATCAACTGAAATTGTGGAGACTATTTTAGACCTTCAGAGGAAAATTAATGTAACTCTTTCTCAAGAGGCTACCCAAGCTTTTCTTAAGCAAGAGGGCAATGGATGGGGCCAACCAAGATTTACTTTTTCTGAAAAACTGCTGAATTTGCAGAAAGATGTTTTACTAGCTCAGGTTTGCAATACAAGTTACTGGTAATGGAATGTCGATGAATCTGGTCAGCAGTTTAATAGATAAATCATCATCAGGCAGCCCCTCATTACTAAAATAGCAAGTTAAAGAAAAACAAACCACTGTTTGTCTCTATACCACAACTGCACACAAAAGATAATGATGGTAGTGTACTTTAAGTTATGGAGACTTAACTGAAATGTCATCTCTTATAAACAAATCATATTTAAGCAACTGAGTTTAAGTGAGAAGAGAATAAAACCTGTACCTTAAGCATAGTTGAGCTTCCATTCAGCCATCCTGCAGCTTGAACCACCATTCAAAACAGCAAGCAGCAGAGCACACGTGCTTTATGTCGAATCATCTGCTTGATTTATATTGCCTGACACTGACATATTTTTGACACTGGGTATTTCTGAAATGATTCACTTGTTTACTCATTCACTAATCATTATATAGTGTGTTCTGTGTAGTACACTATATAGGGTAGCAGTGAGCAACAAAGGAATTCAGATAACACTTACTTACGCTGGAAAAAAATTATCTTTATCTTTCATCACATAGACCAACCGAGACATCAACAAGCCCACTGGTGCTGTCACAAGACTTTGGAACTGAACAATGCTACTTGTCAAGCATAAAACTTAACTCATTTGTCCGACAAACTAAAACCATGAATACATAAATATTAAATGGACAATATTATATATAATATTATATATAATACACATTATTCTCAACTGTTTGTTGTTTAATAGCCATTAAATAATGTTTTGTACTTATATTTGTATTTGTATTTCCACGAAATTCCTCACAACGGTGGTTTCAGATTTATCCGTCATCTTTGCCAAGTGAAGCCAAAGGAGACTGCTATACAGTGTGGTATATTAGTCCGTAAGTAGTGTACATCGGTTGTCCACTATATTTGCAGTGCGTTATGAATAACAAAGTAGTGTACTATACAGTAAATCAGTTTGTCCACTGAGAATTCAGACAACCCTACAAAATGGCTGACACCTTAAATGGAACACTACATAGTAAATAGGGTGCCATTTCAGACACAGCCATAGTGTTTTCTCACTTTTTGGTCCGTATTCATAACTGAGAAGTCATACCCATAATAAATCAAGTCGTATGCGTAAATCTTATAATTGTGTATTTTGAAGTTGTATTCTCTCAAAACACACACAGCATTAACTTAATGTTTTTATGTATGATTTCATTCACACATGGGTGTGTGAAAACAGACTTTTGTATACAACTTCTATAATTATGTACGAATGTAGATGAGCACACACATGCTTTTTTGACAGCATCCTTATTCCACCCAAGGGCAGATGAATGATCAGTGCTGAAATCAGTGTAAATCTATGAGAGCTGCTCTCTATGTCTTTGCGTGTGTGTGTGTGTGTGTGTGTGTGTGTGGGAGAGAGAGAGAGAGAGAGAAAGAGAGAGAGAAAGAGAGAATGTCAGTTACTTACTATTAATCTCTATTGTAAAATCTCTGTCAGGTGATGTTAGACATCTCAAAGAAATAACCAATAACTTAACTGAAGACATTTTTGGGAGAGGACCCTTGCTGATTGTGAGGATCTGGTAACCCAGACTCATTCGTGCTGATACTACGCTTTTTGTAGCTGTTAGCAGTTTATTATTTTTTAACTGGTTTAGTTTCCAAACACATTTGTATCGTATATACAGTACTTTTTACAACATCTTAATCATTTCCTTGTATTACTGGCAGATTATATTTTTCTTCGCTAATAATTATTTAGTAACTTTACAGGTATATCGCCATGTGTTTGCAGTCGCGTGTTGAGTCGCGTCTTTTTGGCTTCATCTTTTGCTGTAGTGTGTTTTTCTAACCTTTTACAGCCTTTTCCCACCTTCTTTTTTCTGAGACTTAGCTTTTTGGATTAATTTTCCATCGATGCTTTAATCAAGAATTGCATTGGACCATCGGCTGCAGCTTACCATCAGCTAAACCGTATATTCAATCGCTACCCTACAACACCACTCGAAGCTAAGCATATTTAATTTATTATTAATTGTTAAAAATTCATTATATTAACATGGCTTCTGCTGGGGTTGTTCCCTATACCGAGTGTGGCATGTTCAGCTCCGTCAATAGTTTCAATTTCAGTTGTGATAGGTGTAGACTTGTAGCTAGTCTGACAGAGAATATTGTAGTTTTAGAGACATTAGAGAAGGCTACTGAGCTCGAGAGCTGTAGATTTTTTTAGGATAGTCGTTCACGTAGGGGATAATAATATATGCCTTTTCCAGTCAGAGGTGACTAAGGCTAATTTTGTAGAGGTGGTTAGAGTTGCACAGGCAATGTCCGATGCAGTAGTGTGCTCTGGCCATATCCCAATGAGGTGACCAAGCCTACAGCAGATTATGGTCGCTGAACTGTTGGCTGTCCTAGTGGTGCTCTGAAAACAACGTGGGCTTTATAGACAATTGGACAACTTTTAACTTGTTACAGCAGAACAAGACTGAGAAAGAATACGAAAATTGTAATTACACACAATTATATTACAGTAAAATTATAATTACACACAGTGTGTAGCAATTAATCTAAATATATTACCAGTTTTAAGAAAAAAGAATGAATAAATCACATTCTCATTTAGTGGTAATTGTGGAATTGTGGAAATTGTGAAATTGCTGTAACATTAAATAGTCAGGTGATGGTGACAACAGATTAATAAAGACTGTGCCATATTGAGTTACAGTGGGGCAAAAAAGTATTTAGTCAGCCACTGATTGTGCAAGTTCTCCTACTTAGAAAGATGAAAAAGGTCTGTAATTTTCATCATAGGTACACTTCAACTATGAGAGACAAAATAAGAAAAAAAAAACATAAAATCACATTGTAGGATTTTTAAAGAAGTTAATTGTAAATCATGGTGGAAAGTAAGTATTTGGTCACCCACAAACAAGCAAGATTTCTGGCTCTCACAGACCTGTAACAACTTCTTTAAGAAGCTCTTCTGTCCTCCTCTCATTACCTGTATTAATGGCACCTGTTTGACCTGGTTATCTGTATAAAAGACACCTGTCCACAGTCTCAAACAGTCAGACTCCAAACTCAACCATGGCCAAGACCAGAGCGCTGTCAAAGGACACCAGGAAGAAAATTGTAGACCTGCACCAGGCTGGGAAGAGTGAATCTACAATAGGCAAGCAGGTTGGTGTGAATAAATCAACTGTGGGAGCAATTGTCAGACATACATACGCTGAGAGAACTGACTCGAGGATTGCGAGGATCTGGCAACCCAGACTCGTGTGTGTGTGTGTGTGTGTGTGTGTGTGTGTGTGTGTGTGTGTGTGTGTGTGTGTGTGTGTGTGTGTGGTGTGTGTATATAATATATTATATATATATATATATCACGTCAAGTCAAGTCAGTTTATTTATATAGCGTTGTTACAATGGAGATTGTCCAACGCAAATTTACAAGTTTAGATTATCTCCTAATAACTACGTCCAATCTCAAATTGAGCAAGCCTAGGGCGACAGTGGCAAGGAAAAACTCCCTAGTTCTAGGAAGAAACCTTGGGAGGACCAAGACTCAAAAAGGGACCCAACCTCCTTGGGCGGCGTAGATGATAAATCTAAGAGCGAACTAAAGTCATGGAGTCAAAGTTTGAATAGAATGTGAAGTATTCACATCGACATTAAGTGGCCGGGGTATGATGATAAATCTAAGAGCGAAACTAAAGTCATGGAGTCATGGTCGAATAAAATGTGAATTATGCACAGTGGAGCTCCATCAATGTACATCATGTGTTGGGGCCGGAAACTGCCGGAACACAGCTCGGAGAGAGAAAACAGAAAATGTATTAGTTATTGATTAAGAGCACCGTGTCATAACAATCACTGAGGCCATGTCAATCACTGATGCCAAGTGTAGCATGAGACCCGCAGGCCCATTAGCTATAGCAAGCAGAGCTAGAAGCTAGAAAAATAAAGTCATATATATGTGTGTGTATGTGTGTAATATAATTTTTTTTTTTTGGGACCGCTATCGTTATTTAGTAACTTTACAGGTATACCGGCTGTGTTTGCAGTAATTAGCCATTAGCTAATTACCAGAGTTGCATCTTCTTCTGCAGTAGTGTGTGTTTTTATAACTTTTTTACAGCCTTTTCCCGCCTTCTTTTTTTCTGACGTTTTGTATTAACTTTCTATTAACGCTTTAATCGAGCATTGCATTGGACCATCAGCTGCAGCTGAACCATATCTTCACCTGGCACCCCACAACACCACTCGAAGCTAAGTACCTTTAATTCATTAATTGTACTAACATGGCTTCTGCTGCGCTTGTTCCCTGTGCCGAGTGTGGCATGTTTAGCTATTCTTCCTCCGTCATTAGTTTAAATTTTATTTGTGATAGGTGTAGCCTTGTAGCCAGTCTGACGGAGAAGATTGTAGTTTTAGAGGCGCGCATCCAGACATTAGAGAAGGCTAGCTCAGCTACTAGTTTAGCAGATCTGGATACCAAAGGTGAAGTTAGAGCCCCCACCCCAGCAGAGCCCTCGCAGCAGGACAAGTGGGTGACGGTTCGGCGACGTAGTCGTAAGGCTAGTCCACAAGAGCACCACTCTTTACCTGTTCACGTGTCCAACAGGTTTACCCTCCTCAGTGATGCATCCACTGAGTAGCCTGTTGAAAGAGCTCTGGTCATAGGTGATTCTATCTTATGACAGGTGAAACTAGCTACCCCTTTAGGGACACCAGCAGCTAGAGTTATCTGTATCCCCGGAGCCAGAGTGCCGGATATTGTAACGAGTCTTAGTGAACTCGAGAGCCGCAGATTCTCTAGGATAGTTACTCATGTAAGAGCTAATGATATACGCCTTCGTCAGTCAGAGGTTACTAAGGCTAATTTTGTAGAGGTGGTTAGAGTGGCGAAGGCGATGTCGATGCTGTAGTCTGCTCTGGCCCCATCCCAATGAGGCGAGGTGACCAAGCCTACAGCAGGTTATGGTCGCTGAACTGCTGGCTGTCCAACTGGTGCTCTGAAAACAACGTGGGCTATATAGACAACTGGATAGCCTTTAAAGGTAAGCCTGGCCTTTTAGGATGGGATGGTGTGCATCCCACTCTGGAGGGTGCTGCTCTCATCTCCTGCAACATTGCCCATAGTCTTATGGCCCAATTGGTTAGGGGCTGACTATCCAGAGCAGGGGTCAGGCAGCAGACAGACCGGCTTAACCAACTCTCTGCTGGTAGCCATGCACTGTCAACCAGAACCCACATTATTGAAACTGTGTCTGTTACCCGCATCTGCCCTAAACGTAAACACTCTCAAAAAGTCTGTTTTAATAACCTCATTTGTATAAACACAGATAGCTGCCAAAGAAATAACAACATTAGACTAAAGCTAGGATTACTTAACATTAGATCACTTACAAACAAAGCAGTGATTGTAAATGAAATGATCACTGATAAACGCTTACACGCTCTCTGTCTCACTGAGACTTGGATTAGACCTGATGAATATTTAGCCTTAAATGAAGCTTCCCCTCCTTGATACAGTCATGCTAGTCGCCCTTGTCCTAATGGTCAGGGGGGAGGCATAGCTACATTTTTTTGACAAAGAGTTAGGTGTTACAGCTAAATCCCAATACAAGGCTAATTCTTTTGAAATACTGATTCTTAATGTGACTGATCCATCATTATGGAAGTCAAAACCACACTCTTTTCAGCTTATCACTATTTACCGCCCTCCTGGTCCCTATTCAGAATTTCTTCAGGAATTTGCTAACTTTCTTTCCTGCTTACTACTGTCAACAGATAAGGCTTTAATTTAGGTGATTTCAATACTCACTTTGACAATGAGCAAGATCCACTTAAAATTGCTTTCGAGTCCATCTTAGAATCCATGGGTATCACTCAGAATGTGATGGGACCAACCCACCGCTGTAATCATACTTTAGATCTAATATTAACATTAGGTATCAATATAGATAACCTTGATGTTTTCCCGCAAAGTGATTCGATTTCAGATCACTATCTTTTAGTATAGAGCTTAGAGCTATCTCTAATAAATAAATCCTTCTGCCTCGTTATCACACCAAGTGCACTATCACATCTGCTACTCCAGCTGCGTTTATTAAAAACCTACCAGACTTGAAATTTAATACACCTACAGAGATCAATCATCTTGAGTGTGTAAATGACCAATTAGAATGTGTGCTTCGCTCAACCCCGGACACGACTGCTCCTGCTAGGGTCAAACGTATTAGGGAAAAAAGGCTAGCACCATGGTATAATGATCACACCCGTACCTTAAAGCAAAGAACACGGCATCTAGAGCGCAAGTGGAGACATAGTAAATTGGAGGTGCTTAAGATTGCTTGGAGGGACAGCATGGCAGAGTATAAGCATGCCCTCACTAAAGCTAAAGCTGCATACTTCTCTTCATCATAGCGAAAAATATAAATAATCCAAGATTTCTCTTTAATACAGTCTCCAAATTAACAAACAACCCTACAGAAAGTGATTCTCCCGTTCTGTCTAATTTTACCAGTAATGACTTCATGACTTTCTTTAATGATGAGATAGAAAACATTAGGCATCAAACTTGATGCTCATCACATCAACAAACTATTCAGCAACCTTCCAGATGTAGCACTAGTGAAGACATCTGTTCAATGAGCTGTAAATCAAGATTAGAATCTTTTACCCCAATTACTATTACTGAACTATCTGCACTGATCAGCTCGTCTAAGCCATCAACATGTTTATTAGATCCAGTTCCTACACGTTTACTCAAGTAATACCTAGTATTATAGAGCCAGTGTTAGTTATTTTAAATTCATGCATTACTTTGGTTATGTGCCCAAATCCCTTAAGTCTGCCGTTATCAAACCACTGATTAAAAAAGTAAATCTTGACCCTTGTGTGATATCTAATTATAGACCAATTTCAAATCTCTCGTTTCTCTCCAAAATCTTAGAAAAAGCCGTCTATCAGCAGCTCTGCAGTTACCTCCAAAGGAATGTAATTTATGAAACATTTCAGTCTGGCTTATAGTACTGAAACAGCATTAATTAGGGTACTAAATGACTTGTTAATGTCCTCAGATAAGGGATGTTTTTAATTTCTTGTTCTGTTAGATTTAAGTGCAGCATTTGACACTATAGATCATGATGTTTTACTAAATAGACTAGAAAATACTGTAGGTATTAAGGGATCAGCACTTTCTTGGTTTAAATCCTACTTAACTGACCGGTACCAGTTCATATAAATAATCTAAGGTCTAAGCTCTCAAAAGTGAAGTATGGCATGCCTCAGGGGTCAGTGCTTGGCCAGCTTTTATTCTCTCTGTACATGCTGCCACTAGGCTCAGTTATTCGCAAACATGGCATTAGTTTCCACTGCTATGCAGATGATACACAGCTGTACATATCAGCCAAACCTAATGACAGCCTTACAATCAACAAAATTGAGGACTGTGTAAAGGAAATAAAAGATTGGATGTTATTTAATTTTCTCTTACTTAACTTTGATAAAACTGAGGTTCTATTGGTAGGACCCAAGGCTGTGAGAGACAGGTTAGCTACATCTATCCTAAATCTAGATGGCTGTCCAGTATTGCCAAGTCCGTCTGTAAAAAACTTAGGGGTCACATTTGATTCAGATCTCTCCTTTGATGCACACATTAGCAGCATCACTCGAATTGCTTTCTTTCAATTACAAAATATCGCTAAACTTAGAAATATCCTCTCTTTTAATGATGCAGAGAAACTTGTTCATGCGTTTATAACCTGAAGGTCGGATTACTGTAACGCCTTACTTACTGGATGCTCTAGTAAATAAACTTTAGTTAGTTCAGAATGCAGCTGCCCGAGTGCTATCTCGAACTAGAAAATTTGATCATATCACTCCTGTTCTATCATCACTGCACTGGTTACCAGTCAAATTCCGTATTGATTACAAAATACTTCTTATAATTTATAAAGCTCTACATGGCCTGGCCCCACATTATCTGAGTGAACTCTTAGAGTTTTACAATCCAACTTGTCTGCTTCGTTCTCAGGGTACAGGACTTCTTTTAGTTACTAGAATTAAAAAAGTCACAGTCGGGGGAAAGGCTTTCTCATACATGGCCCCCCAACTATGGAATAAACTTCCCACTTTCGTTCGAGACTCAGACACTTCCAAAGTTTTAAGTATAGGCTAAAGACATACCTATTTACACAGGCTTTGAAGAGATTTAGACCAGGACGCATGGCTTGGGTCACTGGGCCGGAGTCTGGAGTCATGTCTGTCCTGTCTTCCTTGTCCTTAGAAGGGAGTGTTGAGTGGGCGGTATGGCTGAATGGGTTTCGGTCCTCGTGATCTTGACTCATGCATCATTAGAATAAGGGCAGAGCTTCTTGGGGGAGGGTCATAGTCAAAGAGTTTATGGTGATCAGCGACGTTGGGTTGCTGTTTCTGCCTCCCGTGGGGTTGCCAATGTCTCATGTGATCCCTCTTGGCTGTGTTTCCTACCAGTTCTCCTCTTTCTAGCTATGCTGCTATAGCTAATGCTGCCGGGGTCTCATGCTACACTTGGCATCAGTGATTGACATGGCATCAGTGATTGTTAATAGACACTGTGCTCTTAATCAATAACTAATTACATTTTCTGTTTTCTCTCCAAGCTGTGTTCTGGCAGTTCCAGCCCCACACATGATGTTCACCTGCTGTAGGCTCCACTCAAGCTGAATGACCTGCAGAGAGCTGGGACCAAAGTAACAAGGCTGCCATCAGTAACACACTATGCTGAGAGGGACTCAGATTCTGCAGTGCCAGGCTTGCTGCCCCCTGCTTAAGCCAGTACATGTTCAGGCCCGTCTGAAGTTTGCCACAGAGCATATGGATGATCCAGAAGAGGATTGGAAGAATATCATGTGATCAGATGAAACCAAAATAGGACTTTTTGGTAAAAGCTCAACTCGCCCTGTGAAGCATGGGGGTGGAAACATCATGCTTTGGGGTTGTTTTTCTGCAAAGGGAAAAGGACGACTGATCCGTGTTAAGGGAAGAATGAACGGGGCCATGTATCGTGACATTTTAAGCCAAAACCTCCTTCCATCAGTGAGAGCATTGAAGATGGAAAGAGGCTGGGTCTTCCAGCATGACAATGATCCCAAACACACCGCTCGGGCAACGAAGGAGTGGCTCCGTAAAAAGCATTTCAAGGTCCTGGAGTGGCCTTGGCAGTCTCCAGACCTCAACCCCATACAAAATTTGTGGAGGGAGTTTAAAATCTGTGTTGAACCAAAACATCACTGCTCTAGAGGAGATCTGCATGGAGGAATGGGTCAAAATACGAGTTACATTTTTTGCATACCTGGTGAAGACTTACAGGAAACGTTTGACCTCTGTCATTGCCAACAAAAGTTATGTTACAAAGTATTCAGTTGAACCAAATTTATTGACCAAATACTTATATTCCACGATAGTTTACAATTAAAAAATTTTTTAAATCCTTCAATGTGATTTCCTGGGTTTTTTTCTCACTTTGTCTTTCATAGTTGAAGTGTACCTGTGATGAAAATTACAGACCTCTCTCATCTTTCTAAGTAGGAGAACCTGCTCAATCAGTGGCTGACTAAATACTTTTTTTTCCCCACTGTATTATTGCAGAGTCTGATTGCCATAGGGAAGAAGGACCTGCAGTAGCGCAGTAGTTGCTGAAGGAGCTAGTTAAAGCCCCTACAGGCTTGTCCAGTGGCTAAGTGTTGTTCAGGATGGATGACAGCTTGGCTATCATCCTTCTCACTCCCATCACCTGTGTATATAATGCCGATATGCATATTATACATTATTTTATTTTATTTTATTGTTTTACATTATTTTATTTAAACCTGGCTTCCATGCCAGGTTTGGTTTACTGTGTATCATCCTGAGTTAGTGCCTGTTTGTTTCAGTTCTTTCTGCTATTTCGTTACCTTTTTCTTAATAAATTATTGTTTTGACTGGGACCCTGCATTCGCCTGGCCATGCCTTGCCGCCCCCGTAACAGAATGCTACCGCCATGCAAGCAGATGGCGGGTTCCATTCTCATGCTACATTTCCCGGACTTTTTTGTTGGGAACCCCAATCAGTGCCGGCAGTTTGTGGACCAGTGTGGGGCTTATTTTTCCTGCTTCCCAGATGTCTCTCTGGAGGACTTACTCTGCGCAATTACTCCGTGCCTCGGGACCGCCGCCCTGGACTGGACTTACCATTGGTGGCCTCGGTATGTGCATGGAACAAGGGAATGGTTCCTAAAGGACTTTGAGGCCCAGTTTAGTCCCTGTCGTACCAAGTCGGGGGGTGTGGTCGGGGTCCTTGCTCTCTGTCCCTCTCCACCGTTCCTGCCCGGTATGCCCTTTCCTCGACCCTCCCTTTGCTGAGGCCAGCCTGAGGATGGTCCCAGACTAGCTCTGTTCTATTTCCATTTTGCAAGCATCGTTTAGTTCGGTGTCCGAGCATGTTGCATCCCCTGGGTCGAGCATGTTAGCTCCAATTCTAAATTTGTTAACCCTGTTTCCGAGTTTGTCGCTCCGCGTCATTTAGCTCCATCAATGAGCCGCTAGTGCCGTGTAACCCTGTATCTGGGCACGCTAGCCCCGTTGCTGAGCTCGCCACGCCGCTCCACTCTGTAGATGTGCCGCTCGTGCCATGTAACTCGTTATCTGGCCACGATAGCCTCGTTTCCGAGCTCGCCATACCGTTCCGCTCTGTAGGTGTGCTGCTCGTGCCATTTAACTCATTATCTGGCCACGCTAGACCCAGTTTCTCCGAACAGGAGCATCTGAGTTCCATTCCTGTACAGGAGAGCCATGTTTCCGAGCCCCACGCACCCCTTAGCTTGGTTAATGAGTCCTTATCATCCGCTGCAGCTCCACTCAAGCTGCTTCCGTCTTCAGCTCCAGCCCCATCATACCCGGGCCACTTAATGCCGATGTGCATACTTCACATTTTATTCGAACTTTGACTCCATGACTTTAGTTTCGCTCTTTAGATTTATCATCTACGCCGCCCAAGGAGGTTGGGTCCCTTTTTGAGTCTTGGTCCTCCCAAGGTTTCTTCCTATAACACTCAGGGAGTTTTTCCTTGCCACTGTCGCCCTAGGCTTGCTCAATTTGGGATTGGACGTAGTTATTATGAGATAATCTAAACTTGTAAAGTTGCTTCGAGACAATGCTCCATTGTAAAAAGCGCTATATAAATAGATCTGACTTGACTTGACAACACGTTTGTGGAAGTGCATCATGGCATGAACGAAGGAGATTTCTGATGACTTTAGAAAAAGAGTTGTTGATGCTCATCAGGCTGGAAAAGGTTACAAACCCATCTCTAAAGAGTTTGGACTCCACCAATCGACATTCAGACAGATTGTTTACAAATGAAAGAAATTCAAGACCATTGTTACCCTCCCCAGGAGTGGTCAACCAACAAAGATCACTCCAAGAGCAAGGTGTTCTGTTTTCAAATGTCTATTATTAAAATGAATAATTGTAGACATTTGTGTGTACACTGAGATTGTTTAATGATAGATTTAAATGACTCTGTTTTATATTCCCGCATGCCTTCAGCGGAGGTTGTGAGCTGTAAGAAATAAAAGAGATTCAAAAGGGATACAAACAAAGGAATGTTTAGGTTTGAATGATTTTTTTGATTATTAACACTAAGATAATGGAGCTTAATTTGGGATGAACTGATAACAAAAAATGCTTTGCACATTTAGCTGCAATTCTCAGTTTTACCAATTCCCTACACAATACTGTAGCAAAATACGACTACACTTTATATTGATTAATTTTTAATGAACAAACGGGGCACCACCAGAATGTTTGGGGCTGGTGGATCTGGAAAACCAGTTAAAAAGGGAAAAGCGGAATTGATCAGGAAGTCGATATGGGCGACGTCAGTCTAAATCTGAATAGTGAATTCAAGGTTATATTTCTCGACCTTTGTTTGAATGAAACTCTCTCACACAAAGCGGTAAATTCAAAAGGTTATAACAAGTTTATTAACTGCAAACAAGGCAATTCCAATAGACTATCTGATGTAATAATATGTGTATCACAGAGTTATGATCAAGAAATGACGGCGAACATGTATATATCACAGTATTAAAATCAGAAAACAAGTCGCGCAGTAATTACCCAGAGGCAACGTTATGAACTAGTTTGTTACGAGGCAGTGAGTTACTAGTAACACAAATTATGGTGAAACGTGAATAGTATGGTGGAAAATACTGAGACGTGGATAAGTCTACATTGAAGCGTGGTTTACAATTAAAGGCAAGGTTCGAGAATCAGGGACCCAAATCAAGCCACACAAGCGGTACTTGCCTTTTTACAGGGGCTCATGCGAAGGAGATGGAACGAGACTGGGCCTTTGCCTGTCGTCAGAAGACACATGGGGGAACGGCGGCGGTCTTATCTTCAGATCTGAGAGTTTCGGAGAGCTTCTGGATGATGCAGGCTCTTGGCCTTTCATTTATTGCTGATATGCAGCCCGTGAAGCCACAGATGTGTTGCGGGCCACGCCTTGGCTTTCTTCCCAGCTTTGGTGGTAGTGGTCTACCGGTTCTCGAAGTTTGCGTGCGTCCAACTCAGATTTCTACCCTGGCCACAGGTAAAGGTGGAGTTGACACGTTCTAGCACCACGAGCTTCAAAAGACTTGGAAAACTAGGATATATGAAGTGGTCAAACTTGAAGATCTTTGCTAGTTGGTTTTTTCACTACTTTCGTCGGCTTAGTTTCTAATTCGGCACTACCGAACTGCAGAACTGCTAAACAAAGAAAAACTTATCCATCAAATAAAATGTAAAGAAGTCTAAAACAAAGGAAAGGAAACGTAGACAAAGGAACGAGACTCAAAACGAACTTAAAAACACCAAGAACTAAGAGCTTGGAACGAACAAAAGAACTGCCTAAAAACTAACTGCGCTAAGGTTTTGTATGTTCCTGACGTAAGCGATCATAGGTGGGGCAAAAGGGGTTTGCCCTAGGCTTAGCCAATGAGAAGCTGGTTTGGCCTTGAGTCCCTCCTCTCGTGGATGTGTCTTCTAATATCACCATAGGTTGGTATGGGCCGCTACAGAAGCTATAACTTGGATTAATATATTTCTACATAACTAGGATGACTAAAAGTATCACCTTATAACCAAAAATCGTCAAAGTTACAAGTGTAGTCAAGGGCACCTTGAATTTATAAACTAGGACATCGTTAAGTCATTCTAACTAAAGTACATACAGTTTCTATTCCTTAAACAAATAATAATACGATCAATACCAGATGTAGGATACAGTACATTCTGAATAACAATTTAATTTCTGGTCCTTTATAAGTGTAATTAGTTATTAAAACACGAGCGATCTATACACGACGCCCTGTAGAGAAAACATGCTATTATTTCTAAGCATAACACAAACTGGACCATATTATGTATAGAATGGTCACTATACTAAAACATTAATCAAATAAACATGAAAATACATGAGAAATCAGTGACATGCATATATATATATATATATATATATATAATATATATATATATATATATATATATATATATGATTATATATAGAGGTACGACGAACATCCCCGATCAATTCCTTTGCTTGAGATAGATAGTTACGTATGGGTGTGTTTGGATTCATTATGAAGCAGTTCTCATGTGTTTTCTAATTGAGTGTTCCAGGCGAAGATAATCTGTTCCCAACAAAAGTTTAATACTATTATTAAAAAGTATGTCTTTAAAAGGAAAGCTGAAATCCTTGTGTCGTAAATTCCAGGGGTGTCCTTCCTGGCTCCAACCAGACTGAAAAAGGGGTCGTAAAAGCAAAAAGAAAGTAGGCATATTTGTTTTTCTTTGGAGAAATTAGGGCAGATTTCTCTTGGGAAGGGGTGAGTCTGGGGTGGTGACTGTCAGAAATCCTTTTAAGACTAACACATTGGCTTATTTTATGATGGCGAGATGCATAAGTTATCTGGCCCGTTAAGCCAGAGCCCCAGTTTTTGTTGGTTTGAGAAGAGGCTGGGGTTGATGTGGCCATTACTCAGTGAGGAGACTTTGTCCAGATGATGGCCATTTGCATTCCGAAGTGTTGTAATGTTTGTGACTTGGTGGGGGAAGAGGGTGGATAGAGGGTAGCCAGACTTGAATGACTGTGATCCAGCTATTAACGCTACATTCCCCCTGTGGATGAAGTTCGTGTTACAGCAGACTTCAGACAATGATAGCTGTGTATGACAAGTGACAAGCAAGCAATACCACTTTTATGTACTTAATCTGGGTCCCCTCTGATGGTTTGAGAAAGAATGTGGTGTGAGTGTTGTGCCTAGATTCGACCTAGTGGTGAATGGAGTTTAGCAACACGTAACCGGTTGTTCTTGTAGTTCTAGAAGGACAGGTTTGAGACCTTCTTCGGCATTTCAGTGAGTGCTAGTCGGGCCGTCCCTGTCTGTCTTTCTACGCTTGACCAGCCTGACCATCCTATCTGAGCATACATTTATCTTGTTCTGCAATTCTCCGCTGCGTCGGAGGTACAGGTATGCGGCTCCGCAGGTTATGAGATAGCCTAGGCCAATAGTGATGGCCAAAATGGTGTCATCAACCGATCAGGAATAGGTGAGCGGGGGTCGCGGTGTTGCAGAGTCTAAAGTAATTTCCTTGAGTACATTGTCAACAGGTGCCACAAGGACCCGCATGAGAGTATCTGCTCCCAAGTCTAGAGTATGTTTTGAGAAAAAGTCAGATAGTTCGATATAACTGTCATATTGGTCAGGTTTGAGGTGGTACAAAGCCAGGTCCTGGATGTGAAGAATTGCGTTACTGGGTACGTTGACCCAAAAGGTTTGGTTAGGTAGAGGAATGGGGTCAGCGGTGTAGTGTTGGTCATATGTTATTAGGGCTTCCTTTGCCAGGATATTGACCAACCAACGACTCCCGACAATTTCGGCTTGAGTCGCGGTTAATTGGTCCCTGGGGCTAGCAGTAATTCAGCACCGAGAGTCGCTCACCATGGGGTTAAGGCCACAGATACCATTAACGCTGTAGGGTTTACTGGGACACAGGTAATGGATCTCTTTAGTCACGGTGCACATAAGTTTGGGGCCAGATATAATCCGGGGCTATCATCATGGTAGGCCACGACCAGGGGTGTTTGTACCTTAACATGAGTCTCGTCTTGCCAGAAACCAACATTCACCACATTTTTTAACCTATAGATGTTTCCAACGACACTATGGGTAAGTTTATAATGAAAGCTAACTCGCGGTCCTGTGGATTAACATACAGCGGTACTGCACTGCCCAATGTGTAAGCTAGGTGGGTTTGGAGGTCAGTGACCTTCTCACTAGTTGCTGTGGAAAGGAGGTCCTGCACTAAGGAGAGGGGTACCAGATAAGCAGGGATCCTACCCATAGCTAGGCTATCCACTGAGGATCCGATTTCCCGCAGCATGTCGGACATTAGCATGGACATTAGTTGGGTGTGAGCGTGATCTACCTTAAGTACGGAGAGAAGGGAGTTTACGGTCTGAATGGTTTTATTCAGAGTGACGCTCTGGGTATTAAGTACTAGGACGGTGCCGCGTAGTGTTTGTCCATTCGTTTTCATTTGGGTTAGTTGCTTGAACATTTGGGTTCTTATATCGGGAATTTCGGATTGCAATTCTCCGATATGCCACTTAACGGTAGCTAGAGTGACGGCATTCACAGCTGAGGTCCCAAGAGAGACCCAATAGCGGCGGCTACGTTCAGCAATCCACCAATGAACCTTTTGGAACGCCGGGGTTCGCCACTCAGTTCTGCCTGAGTGACCGTGAACTTCTGGAGTTGTTGTAGCATGTGAGAAATGTCTGCCTCAACATGTTTGATGGTGTCCATGGTCCACCTGCCTCCAGCCCAGTCAGTTAGTTTAGCTGTGACGGCGACATTCTTCCCACATACCTCGCCTGGGTTTAACCTGACAAACACTTTCTGCGTGTGCAACCGACAGTTAGTGATTAGTAGTTCGGGTTGCTCCCTCTATACGGTCCCCGAGCTTGGTCTGGGTTCAACGTTGACCCAAAAGGTTTGGTTAGGTAGAGGAATGTGGTCAGTGGTGTAGTGTTGGTCATATGTTAGGAGGGCTTCCTTTGCCAGGATATTGACCAACCAACGACTCCCGACAATTTCGGCTTGAGTCGCGGTTATGTGGTCCCTGGGGCTAGCAGTAATTCAGCTTGGTCTGGGTTCAACAATCTCGGAGGGGTCAGTGGCAGTGAGTACCTCGAGGGTCAGGAATACTAGCAGCCAGATCATCCTGAAGCGAGAGGTGGACATGGTTAGGATCATAATCCGATCTCTATGAGGAGGGAGTCCCCCTAAGGATGTGTTGGTTTGGGGACAACCCCCAACTATGGTAACAGTTTTTCTTGATTTAACTGTTAATAATTTGCAAGGGGTTGATACTAATGCTAAGAATCACTAATCTCCCTGAGTGGGACTGTCAGCTCGTTATGATGCCGAGTAAATGAGCACAACACAGCAACGTGTGAGTAACCTATAATACGATTCACCAGACCGTGATTAGTAGACACCCTGGATTGTCAACTGATTTGCAACCTTTTATGAACTCACTGGGACGTCGGCATCCCCAATTAATCCCATGGGGGTTCCTTTGTGAGGTTTGATTTGGTTATGATGGACCCATTTAAAGACCGGTTCTCTACGACCTTTGCTAATTTTGATCCGATACACGACAGAGGATAGCTTGTCCACAATCAAGTTAGGACCTCCCCAATGGGGCAGGAACTTACAGCCTATCTTCCCAGGACCTGACCCTCCAGTGGCCTGGATGAAGTTATAGTACCACACCCTGTCGCCGACCTGAAATTCATCACCGGATGCCTTCTGATCATAGTACGCCTTACGCCCCTCAGCGTTTTCTTCAAGTGCTGTTGAGCGAACGCAAAGGTGGCCCTGAGGTGTGCATGTAGGTCAGTCATGTACTGGTGCGTAGTATAAGCGGTTGCTATACTGGCTTCGCCCGGTTGATACAGCAAGTGCAGAGGATTGTTCATTTGCCTACCCGTCATCAGTTCAAAGGGGGAGACTCCAGTAGCCTCATGGGGTGTGGCTCGGATGGCCATCAACACTAGAGGTAACTTGACATACCAATCCCTGTGGTTGGATGCTACATACTTTTTTAGTATGTGGACAACCGTTCGATTGGCACGCTCCACTTGGCCAGAGGCCTGAGGATGGTGACTGATGTGAAAGTTGGCCACAGCCATGTAAAGTAGTTGCCACAGCTGTTGCATGACGTCTGCCATGAAGTGTGTTCCTCTATCCGAGTTAACACGACTGTATAGGCCAAATCGAGAGAAAATGTGATTCATGAGTAGATTGGTTTGGGCAGTGTCATTGGTGGCTGGCAAGCACTCTAACCACTTAGTAAACGCACATGTAACCATGAGGAAGTATTTGTTGCTTCTGGTTGATTTGGTGAGGGGGTCGACCCAATCAATTTGTAGGTCTGACCAAGGGAACGCTATTCCTCTCTTCTGTAACGGGGCCCTATGAATTGGTTTTGATGGCTGAAATTGACAGCATACCAGGCAACCCTTGATGTATTCGGCAACATCTTTCTTCATGTGGGGCCAGTATGCCACTTGCTGAAGTGCCTGGTATGTTGCTTTAACGCCTTTGTGGCCCGCACACAGAGATTCATTGGCACATTACCCCCCTGTGGCACCGTGGTACCGGAGAGTGGGCCTCGGGGCCATGGACTAACAGGCCCTGGACGACGCGTAGGGAAGCGCGGGCATTATGCAAATGGCGCAGATCCGGAAAGGAGGCTAGATCCGTGTCCGAGATGATGTGAGAGACAGGGTCCGCCAGGCAGAGGAGCATACGAGCGACGGCCGGATCACGGGATTGAAGCGAAATTAAATCCGTATCGGAGAGCGTAGGAACCAGGGAAACCGAAGGTGGGTCCGTGATCTCTGCCGATGCTGCTGCACGCGCTCGGGTAATAGCATAGACCATCGGTCTGGATGGGACCGGGGCCGGGGTGGGATCAGGTGGGTTATAGCTAGACTCAAAGGTCCAGGGGATGCCATTCAGGGCTCCCTGTTTGGCTAACGTGTCGGCCTGATTGTTCAGCACTCTATCTTGTCCAGGGACTCGAGAGTGTCCTTTCACCTTTTTCCAGTAGATCAGCATGTCATGAATGTCTACCAGGTGTTCGGAATTCACAAATAGTTCCTTCTGTTTGACTGGTTTTTTGTTTGCAGTGACAAAACCATTGGCCTTCCACAATGCTAAGTGACCCAAAAAACTCTGGCGCGCATAGTTCGAGTCAGTGCAGATCACCAGGGTTTTGACCTCTTGTTTCACAGCTAATTGGAGGGTAATCAGTATGCTCGCTAGTTTAGTGTACTGGGACGATTGGGCGGCTAGATAGAATTTTTGTGGTTTGTAAGGTGTATCATTTACCCATACTACGCCTACACCTGCGTGAATTGTGGTTTTTGTGGGATGGAAGGAGCATCCATCCACATATGCGGTGACCAGGTTTTTACAGACATTTGGGTCAAAGTAATTGTGGTTAGTTTGTGAGGGAAACCGGTCTTCTGTAGCTGACGGGGCCACAGCTGGGACATTGTCCTGGCATTTTTGACAGCCTGCGAGACCCATACCTAGGGGCAACTTCACGTTTTGGGTGTACTGAATTTCCACGTCAAAACTCTGTAAAGCCATCAACCAGGAGGCCACACAAGTGTTAGTTACTGTGCCTTCCCTAATGCGTTGACTGTTGAGGAAAGTCACCGGTTGGTGGTGGGTTTCAACAATTACCTTTTGACCACCGAGATAGTGGGAGAAGTGTTTAACCGCCCATACCGTGGATAGCAATGCTTTCTCGCAGTTGGTGAATTTGCATTCCGGACCTGTCAGGGTTTTGCTTGCGTACACCGCTACCCGTTTATCCTGGTCATAGATTTGGTACAAACCTGCGCTGACACAGTGATTCGAAAACCCAGCCTCAAGGTGGAAGTTCTTGCTATAGTCTGGGTATGCCAGACAGGGTGCCGAGCATAGCTTATCTTTCAAGGCTTGCATGGCTTGCCCTTGGGGTTTTTCTCAAATGAATGGGGATCCCTTTTTTAGTAGGTCATACAGGGGTTTGGCTAGGTCAGCATAGTTTTCAATAAACTGCCGGGAGTAGTTACAGACTCCCAGGAAGCTACGAAGTTCAGAGACACTAGAGGGTGCTTTAATGTCTCTGACACCTTGCACCCGGCTCAACTGCGGTCTTACTCCCTCGGACCCCACTAGAAGACCCACATAATTGACGTCAGTTTTACACCATTGGTATTTGGACAAGGAAATCTTTGCTCCTGCCGCTGTTAGTTGACCAAGCACATGATCTATCTCTGTCAGTGAGAGTTTAGGGTTGAATTACGCATCAGGATGTCATCTACATATATGAGGGTGCCCCTTTCGTGGGCATCAGGGCATGCTTTGTTCAGGAAGATGTTAAACTCAGCCGGTGAGTTGGCATACCCAAATGAGCACTGGGTGAATGTGTACTGTGTGCCCATAAAAGTAAAGACCAGCTTATGTTGGTCTGCCTTGTGGACTGGAATGGTCCAGAACCCTGATGCCATGTCGATCGTTGAAACATATTTGTCATCCCTGAACTTGGGGAGCTCCTATTCCAGCTGTGTCATAGGCCATAGGGAAAGGGGGACCTGTTGATTGAGTTTACGGTAGTCAATGGTCAGTCGCCACTTGCCATTTGGTTTCATTACTGGCCAAAGCGGAGCTGAGTAGGTGCTATTGAAAGGGCGGACGCTTCCCTTTTCCAACAGATTACACCATGTAACAATTTTCAAAATATTTTTTGTTCCCAGTTGTTAAGTGTGTTTTCCTGATTGTTTGTACCCTAAATGAATAGAAAAAAGTTATTATTCCCTGTAAACTTTGCTTTTGTGGTCAGCACAATGATATTTTGAAATTGATCTATTTTTAGGGATATTCGCCATATTTCAAGATACTTAAGAAGCTTCTGGAATTGTGAGAACTATCAAGAAGTTTCTAGAACTGTCCAGAATTTTCTAGAACTTTCTGGGACTGTACAGAATTGTAGGTAGCTGTATAACTACAGTTATATAGGGCCACTATAGCCCTTCCTGAGAGACGGAGAGACATGATCTAATTGATTGGGATTGCATAGTAAGTGGGTAACAGCCATCACAGACAAAGGGGAATTGACCTAGACAGACAGGTGTGAATTCATTCTCTATTCAGATTCTGATAACGACAGTATTCACACTTCACCCTACACCCATTACAAGAGGAGGTTGGAAGGACCACTACTTTCAAATGTATATATTGTGTGTTACTCTGCTACCGGGTGATCAGTCTTGCTCTGCTGAATCCTCAGTACACTCTTGTACTTTGATACTGCATGGAATAAAGATTGACCATTTTTATCGAGAGACATCCTTTTTCGTTATAGTACACAGCAACTTAGTCAATTTAGATGGCATCAAGAGGTTTCATACATCCAGCAGACGCATTTTGCTATGTATGTGGCCATTTTATAAAGACAAGAGCGAAAAAGTACTCTGTGGAAGCATCTGCTAAGATGTGTGAGGCCTACAAAGCATACTTCGGCATGCCTGTTGGTGACCTGTTTCTATAATAAAAATTCATAATTTTCGTTGCCGTGGTCACAAAAGCGAAAGTTTATGATGAATGTAAGCAATTTTTAATTTGTTTTAGACATAAGCAATTGGAATATAACATTAAAAAGCTGGGAACAAAACTTGTTACATAGTGTTATCAATGATTATCATTATTATTACGTTATCATTGTGTACCAGTAGATAGACTGACCTTGCACGCAGTTCCATGATAGGGGTAGCATCTATGGACAGGCCTAGGTTGAAAAGCATAGGTGATGGTTGAAAAACAGCCAAGGAATGACTCAGGCGTTGGCCCGGTCAGATGTTTAGGCATATTGATACATCCTTGGTCTTGGCAGGTACGACGACGGCCTGTTTGTTAATTACCTGGCAGGCTTTGGGTATGGTCTGTCCTGAGGTCAGGTTTTCAGGGTCTAGGCAGTCCTCCTGAGCTTGGGTCAATGACCAGAGGACGTTGTTGATGGTGTCTGCATGGACATCCAGCCTAACTAGAATATCACTGCCAATGTAAACAGCATGTGGGAGGTCACGGACGACCAGAAAGAAGTGTGTTAGTTCTTTCCGGTTCTAGCGAACTCTTACTGCGCAGGTGCCATTGGCCATTTTGGTCACCTGTGGTACTTGGTCAAGGGGAAACTGATGAGGGTCTTTGGTAAACCAAAGGTCAGTTTTGGTCTCGACCAGGGTGTCAAAAAGTTTTTGACTGATTGCTGATTTGTCAGACCACAGTGCCAGAACCGAGTCCTGGACATGGGCGTCCTCTAGCAGGAGACCATTCACAACCTGTGCACAGTACTCATCGGCAGCATCGGGCTTGGTCAGAGAACACAAGAAGGTGTCTCATTGATCCAGTAATTCACCTGGGGGCCAGGAAGGTTCTGACGGAAGGTCAGTAGGCTCCTATTGTTCCTCATCGTCATCAATCGTACCGTGTACGCTTAACAAGCTGTTGGGTGTAGGGATGGTAGTTCGGAGTACGTGACATTCTGACTCTACATTGAGTGGGTGAGCAATGGGCAGAGGTTCGCGGACCTGGGTCCAAAATGTTAAGCGTTTAAAGTTGATTAATGGTTCGAATCAGTTTAGGAGGTCTTTGCCAAGGAGAAGCGGGACAGTTTCCAGCAGGGAAACATGTATACTGTGGACAACACTCATGTGTCCAATAGTGAGATGGACTAGGGCCATTGACCTTATGGTAATGCCGGTGTGAGAGTATGGCTGTGTGTCGAGTGAGGAGGTGTGTAACTGCAGTTCCCGGTTAGCTTGGCGGGCTGTAGAAAAAAAGGGTAGCTGACATTAAGGTGATGTCGGCTGCCGTGTCTAAGAATGCGTCATGGGTAATGCCCTGCTCGAGAGTGGTAGAAATGTAAAATTTCTGTGTCACACACTTCTCGGTTAAGTGACCTAGGAGTTTGTAAAAAGAGGGCTCTTCGGGGATGGCTGGAGCATCCTCCTGAGAGCAGTCTTCCTTGGGAGCTAACTGGACCACTAACACAGCACTAGGGGGAATAGAGTCTCCACCCCCCTGTGGTGGCTGATCGAGCATGTCTTTTGACATGACCAGAGTCTGGTTGGGGCCTGGGACTGCAGATGTAATCCCATCAGACATAGAGATGCAATCTCCCCTTGTTTCCTTCTGGCCTAACACAGGTTGAACAGGTGATTCAGGGAAGACAGAGGTGAGGGAGAACAGATCGGCTTTTTGGTTATTGCCCTGGCGCATATTATCTATTACTTTCTTAAGGGTTTCTAAGTCTTCTTGACTGAATTGGACTGTTTTAGATTTGTTCTTTTTGTTGTAATCTCTTTCTTGACTCAGGTTTGTTTTGATCCTTTCTTCAGCATTTCCCTGAGGAAATGACGGTCACCTTGGGTTGCCCCTGGGACAGTTGTCCCACCGTCCAACATGCCCTTGGTTTTCTCCGGTCTGGTGGGTTTTCCGTTGATAGGGAGGATACCGATCGTGGTGATACCTTGGGGGTCCCTGACCTGAGTCGGAACTCACATGATCTCGACTACGGTCTGGCCATTGTGGTTTAGGGTACCTGTAGTGCCGATGGTGTTGCTGGGACTGAGAGTTTCCCTGTCCCTTGTTTGGGCCCTGGGTCTGGTTGGAGTCCTGAGCTGGATTGGCTGGTTCCGGTCCCGAAGGCTCCTTCCAGTTATAAAGGTAGGGATGTGGTGTCGAGACTCAATATGCTAGGAGGGTCTCCCTGCTTAGTGACTGTTTGCTGGCATTTAACGAACCCCTTTAAAGCTAAATAGCGCAATTCTTTACTGTCTAATGTGTGTTGGCAACCTGAGACGCCTAGATAGTAGCTGGTAGTAGGATGGAGGTTTTGGACAAACAATGATTTGAAGTTCAAATCCTCCTCCATGCCTGGTTGATTGTTGAAACCAAAATAGGCTTGACGCAAACGATGATAATAGACCTGTGGGGACTCCTGGGTACCCTGTTTGACTGATAGGGCCGTGGCCTGCCCAGTCTGTGTGAGAGGATTGGAGAACTCCTCCAAGGCCTTACACAGCAGATAGTAGTTTCCCCGGATATGGATGAAACTACTAACTTCCCGGTTTGAGGTTACTCGGATTAAAGAAATCCGGTCATCTACCGTAGCTTGGGGAACTTTTCACAGATAGAACTTGATATCGTTCACGTATGTACTGACATCTTTAGCGCAACCAGGTGTTGGCTCGAACCGAATTATATTGCGGACAGTTTTATCGAGATCTCTGTCAGTTGGGCCCTGAGTGTAGCAGAATGACGGGCCTCGTGGGGGAGTTATTCGGGCATGGTCAGAAGACTCTCTTGGCTCTAGTGAAAAAATAGGATCCAGGAGCAACTCTGGGAGTGGAATCCCACTCCTGGTCATAACAGGGAACATGTTGTACACCTGTTGATTGGTCAGGACGTGTATCGGGAGCATACCACGGCCCACTTGGGACATCCAGGAATTTTTTTCCTGTACTATTTGGTGGCTGTGGGTCATTCCCCAGGTTCAACTTTTCCTCAGTCAGCTCGCATTCTACCTTCAATTGTTGTCGTTGGCATGCAGCTAGCTCATTCCTAGTCCTTACCAGCTCACTCTCTGCCCTCACTGGTTGTTGTTGGCATGCGGCGACCTCGTCACTAGTTCTTACCAACTCATTTTCTGTCTCATCCTGCCATTCGGTTAAATGTATTATTTTGTTTTGAGCTCGGTTGAGCAGGCCGGAGACCTCCTGGACCTGTTGTTGTAGTTGGGCATTCTAGACTTCAGACACGTCTGGTTTCTGACTGTATTTTGACACGGTGCCCTCTAACCCTTTAATTTTACTACAAAGGTTCGCATCACGTTGTTCAAGGGCCAGGCACTTTGCGGTGGCCTGCTCCATTTCCGCAGAGCGATTCTTGAACTCGGTTATCTGTAGGACTACCAGCTTCATAGCTAGTTGAGATGCCTCCTTACTTCTAAAATCGGTTCTCAGATATTCGGTTAGGCAGGCATCCCATAGTGACTCAAGTTCAGCTGGGTCACTCTCTTGGGCGGCTTTTAGGTAGTCGGGCATTAGTGATCGAGTAATCTCTAGCAATGCCGACTCAACATCCTCATTTGTGTCTTCAACACATAGGGAATTTGATCGTGGCTCAGCGGCCATATTGTTAGTCAGTACGTTGTTTATGACAATTGGGTTTACAGGTTGGGTAGGTATACTGCACACAAGGTAGGGGGTTTACTGTATTTGAGCAGGCTTTATTTTATTTGTTTATTCGCCTAAAAAAAAATATTATAAAAAAAAAATAAATAATAATTTTTTTAATGAGCGAATAAACAAACAAACAGTAAACTTATCATTAAATTGTTGAGTACCTGTAGGAGTTTGATTAATGGCTTAATTGATGAATTTATGGACTTAATTGATATTGAAGATCGGTGACTGGTTATATTAATGGTTCTTCAAGGGTATGGTGAATAATAAGAGATTACTGATAGTCTGTATAAAAGCACTGAAACCGCCTATAGGACACTTCCTACTTGGGATAGACCCGGCGTTAATAGTCAACAGTGGTTAAGTCACCACAGGGAAGTTACTCAATGAGTTTCGCTAAATTCTCAATGTAGACGCATAATGTTTTTAAGGTTGCAGTGTTTCACCAACACTGGGTAATTATTCCTGAGTTGATCACTCAAGATTTGGCCGCTAGGGGGCCGATAATCTATATTATTCCTCAAAGGGTGGTGTTCAGTATCTGACCACAAGAGGGTAGAGTTGGCACAACAAAAGGGTGTCAGTAACCTATATAATTCCTCAAAGGGTGGTGTTCCTTATCTGACCACCAGAGGGTAAAGTTTGCACAACAAAGGGGGCGTCACGAGCTGCGCATCAATCGTGACGTCATTAAGCGCCGCCCTTGGGAGGACATTCAGTGCCTTGAATGATTCCACGCAGTTACTTTCCAGGCCATGCTGGAATATCTTCGCTCAGGGTGAGGTTTTAAGACTGATTCTACACAGAAGTTTTACAACCCAAGCTGAGATCAGCTTCATGGAACTTAAGCTCCTGCTATTCAGTTTCTCAGAGTATTTTGTGCCCCACTGCTGGCAGTTTTCACAACAGCTTAGTTTATGCTGCGTTTATAAGCACAGCCGTATCACGGCCGCGTTTTACGATTTAAAAATTCCCCTATCAATCACGTGACGCTGACAAAGTAGTTAGCTACGCTACTATTGCAGCACGGGGGCCGAACGCATTTAATTCCCTCGAGACTCAGAGCGGAACTAAAATACAATTCAGGACGTATCTTCACGATTCTGGAGACTCACAAAATCGGTTTACATCAGAGAATCAGAATATCTTTATTGTCATTATACCGGGTATAACGAAATTAAGGTGCCATGCTTTGCGGTGTAAATAGACAAGAAAAAAAATTACAGAAAATATCATTTACAAAAATAACCATAGAAAAATATGAAAAAAATTTAAAATCACAATAAGTAACCAAAAGACCTACTGCCAGCACCACAGATTGCACCCAACAAGTTGAGCAAAGAGATTGCACATTTCCCTTGTAACATTGAAAATGTAGAAAATGTAAATATTGCACAGTCCCATGTCTTATTACAAAAAACGGATTAAAAATAGTTATAATGAGTTATTAAGAGCCCGAACTGCTGTGGGATAAAAGCTATTTCTGAGCCGGTTGGTCCTTGTTTTAATCGAACTGTAACGTCTACCTGATGGTACTAGCTGCAGTAGTTGGTGACCGGGGTGAGAAACGTCCATAATAATTTTGTTTGCACTCTGAAGACAACGAGAGCAGTGTTGATCCTCTATGGTTGGTAGAGAACATCCAATGATCTTTACCGCAGACTTCACAATCCTCTGTAGTTCTTTTTTGTGTGCTGTTGTGCAGCTGGAGAACCACACACAGAGTCGCTGAGTGAGGATGCTCTCTATAGTGGAACGATAGAAGGACGCCAGCAGTCTCTGATTAATGTAGTTCTTCCTGAGAATCCTCAGAAAGTAGAGTTTCTGATGTGCCCTCTTTGTAAGTTCCTTGATGTTCACACCCCAGGTTAGGTCGTCCTCGATACGAATACCCAGGAAGTGAAAATTTGTGACTCTTTCTACACAGCTCCTGTGGATGGTTAGAGGTTGTATTTCTTTTTTCACCTTTCTGAAATCGATGACCAGCTCCTCCTGATGTGTTCAGACATAGGTTGTTGTCTGTGCACCATAATGACAACCGTTCCACTTCGTCCCGGTAGGCTGTCTCGTCGTCTCCGGAGATGAGTCCCAGAATGGTAGTATCATCTGCGAATTTGACTATGGTGTTGCTGGTATGAGCAGTGGTGCAGTCATGAGTGTAGAGGGTGTAGAGCAGTGGACTCAGCACACAGCCCTGAGGGGAACCTGTGCTGAGGCTAATGGGTGTAGAGGTGTGAGGTCCTACTCTAACCCTTTGTCTGCGCCTCGTCATGAAGTCTTTGATCCATAGACAGGTGTGATGAGGCAGACCCAGGTCCAACAGTTTGCACATCAGTCTGTGGGGGATAATGGTGTTAAAGGCAGAGCTATAATTCTCAAAAAGGAGCCGGTCGTAGGTTCCCTGCTGTTCCAGGTGGTGTAGGGTTGTGTGAAGGGCAGTAACTACTGCATCTTCTGTAGATCTGCCAGCCCTATATGCAAACTGATATGGGTCAAAGTTGGATGGAAGAAATGAAAGGATGTGATTTCTAACCAGTTTCTCAAAGCACTTCATTACCACCGGTGTTAGAGCAACTGACCGGTAGTCATTAAGGCTGACGATCTGAGATTTCTTTGGTATCTTTGATTTCCTCTGTTATCCCACGACTGTTCTTGAAGTTTGTGAGGTGCTGTACTGTCTGCCAGACCTGCCTTGTGTTGTTACTTTCTAGGTGGTCGTCAATTCTTCTTTTGTAGTCAGCCTTTGCTTTTCTAATGCCTCGTTGCAGGTTGGAACGTGCGGAACAATAAAAGGCCCTGTCGCCAGATTTGAAAGCGATGTTCCTTTCTTTTAGCAGCAGTTGGACTTCTTTGGACATCCATGGTTTCTGATTGGGATATACTCGGATGTGTTTGTCCATTGTGACCATGTCAGAGCAGTTCTTTATGTAGCATAAAACACTGTCTGTAAACACATCTAAGTCCTGGTCTTCAAAAACATCCCAGTTTGCTAAAACAATCCTGCAGTTGCTGAGAGGCTCCCTCAGGCCATGTTTTAATGGTTCTGGTTGTAACATGAGCACTTTTCCTGAGGGGGTATAAGATGGGATTAAAAACAATTACAAATGGTCAGACTGACCCAGGTGTGGTAATGGTGTAGCCCTATAACCCATTTTGATGTTTGTGTACACCTTGTCCAATGTATTCGCTCCCCTGGTAGCACACTTCACATGCTGGTAGAATTTGGGGAGCACTGCTTTTAAATCCACATGGTTAAAATCCCCCTCTTTGATATGTATGGTGTCAGGATACTGGCTTTGTTGTTGGTTAATGCTACCATACAAAAGTGCTAGCGCCAAGTTAGCATTAGCATCTGGTGGAATATAAACAGCAGTTAGCATAACCACAGTAACCTCTCTCGGTAGGTAAAAAGGTCTGCATTTAACAGTCAGACATTCCAAATCCGGGGAGCAGTGACTGGCAGCAATTACTGTGTTAGTACACCATTTGTTGTGGATGTACACGCAAAGTCCCCCTCCTTTAGACTTACCGGAGGTGCTGTTTCTATCCTGACGCTGTACTGTACGGTTCGTTAGTTCAATAGCCGAGTCCGGAATAGCTGGATGTAGCCAGGTTTCAGTGATAAGCAAAATGCAACTGTCCCTGGTGATGTTATTTGTTGCCATCTGAAGTTGCAGTTCATCCATCTTGTTAGCGAGTGATCTTGCATTAGTGAGAAAATGCTCGGAAGCCGTGGTTTATGTGGTTGCTTACGCAGCTTTTCTAGCACACCAGCCCTGCAACCTCGCTTTTGTTTTCTTTCTCTTCGCCTCCTACCCGCGGGGATAGTAAGCCACGGTGCTCCTGGACTCCTTGCTATGTCTGCCGGTATGGTATGCGAGTATATGAACTCCGCTGTTATGCTTATTCTGCACCGAGCTCCTACTTTTAGTAGCTCATGCCGACTGTAAACGTTGTTTGCCCGACAGAAGGTAGTAAAAACAAGTGACAAGACATACAAAAATGACAAAAAAGTACACCGAAAGTGAGAGCACTGTGCCGCTGCGTCTGTACGCGCCACCATCTTGATACGCATCTTGAGAGGCCTTATTTATAAGCGTACGATACGCTATACATGCATCAGGAAGTTACTTATCAGTAACGCAATTCTCAACAACGGTACCTTTGATATTCAGCGCACACAAAAATACAAAAAGCAGCTTTGATCGCAATCACACACGGTGGCGTTTCTCTTTTCTATAAAAAAAAAAAAAACACCACAACAGCAGCTATTCAAAACTTTGTAACCAACTTTCCACAGACCACAATACAACTTTTCAACAATTAAACCTGCAGACAGCTCATACCTGTTCGCACCCAAGTCTTAAGTCTCTAAGATATGAATACAGAACGCTATGCACACGTGGTTTTTGAGTAAGAGTGACTTCATTCATTCATAAGGTCGATTTGAACTGCCTCACATGGGGCACCAATATATGTAGCAACATGACTACACTTTAAATTGATTAATTTTTAATGAACAAACGGGGTACCACCAGATCGTTTGGAGCTGGTGGATCAGGAAAACCAGTTAAAAAGGGGAAAGCGGAATTGATCCGGAAGTCGATATGGGCGACTTCAGTCTAAGTCTGAATAGTGAATTCAAGGTTATTTTTCTCAACCTTTGTTTGAATGAAACTCTCTCACACAAAGCGGTAAATTCAAAAGATTATAACAAGTTTATTAACTACAAACAAGGCAATACCAACAGACTATTTGATGTAATAACATGTGTATCACAGAGTTAAGATCAAGAAATGACGACGAACATGTATATATCACAGTATTAAAATCAGGAAATGATGGCAAATGTACATATCACAGTATTAAAATCAGAAAACAAGTCTCGTGGACAAACTCGTGGATGTGTCTTCTAATATCACCATAGGTTGGTATGGGCCGCTACAAAAGCTATAACTTGGATTAATATATTTCTACATATCTAGGATGACTAAAAGTATCACCTTTATAACCAAAAATCGTCAAAGTTACAAGTGTAGTCAAGGGCACCTTGAATTTATAAACTAGGACATCGTTAAGTCATTCTAACTAAAGTACATACATTTGCTATTCCTTAAACAAATAATAATACGATCAATACCAGGTGTAGGATACAGTACATTCTGAATAACAATTTCATTTCTGGTCCTTTATAAGTGTAATTTGTTATTAAAACACGAGCGATCTATACATGATGCCCTGTAGAGAAAACATGCTATTATTTCTAAGCATAACACAAACTGGACCATATTATGTATAGAATGGTCACTATACTAAAACATTAACCACATAGATATGAAAATACATGAGAAATCAGTGACATGCGCATATATATATATATATATATATATATATATATATAAATATATATATATAAATATATATATAATATATATATATATATATTATGATATGATGCTATATATATATAGATATATTAATATATGATTATATATATATATATATATTATATATATTAGATATATATCTATATATATATATATATATTATATATAATATATGATTATATATAGGGGTAATGACGAATATCCCCGATCAATTCCTTTGCATATATGATTATATATAGGGGTATGACGAATATCCCCGATCAATTCCTTTGCATGAGATAGATAGTTACGTATGGGTGTGTTTGGACTCATTATGAAGCAGTTCTCATGTGTTTTCTAATTGAGTGTTCCAGGCGAAGATAATCTGTTCCCAACAAGAGTTTAATACTATTATTAAAAAGTATGTCTTTAAAAGGAAAGCTGAAATCCTTGTGTCGTAAATTCCAGGGGTGTCCTTCCTGGCTCCAACCAGACTGAAAAAGGGGTCGTAAAAGCAAAAAGAGAGTAGGCATATTTTGTTTTTCTTTGGAGAAATTAGGTTATTTCTCTTGGGAATGGGGTGAGTCTGGGGTGGTGACTGTCAGAAATCCTTTTAAGACTAACACATTGGCTTATTTTATGATGGTGAGATGCATAGGTTATCTGGCCCGTTAAGCCAGAGCCCCAATTTTTGTTGGTTTGAGAAGAGGCTGGGGTTGATGTGGCCATTACTCAGTGAGGAGAGACTGTCCAGATGGTGGCCATTTGCATTCCGAAGTGTTGTAATGTTTGTGACTTGGTGGGAGAAGAGGGTGGATAGAGGGTAGCCAGACTTGAATGACTGTGATCCAGCTATTAACACTACAATACACAATCTTTGTGTCACCAATTCCTGCTCTCTACCAAATGTTTTATGGCTGTAAAGCTGGGATAAATTTACGACCATCTTCCTGCCAAGTATTTCTTTATAAAACTTGGTTTCTGCCTGAGATGTTGCATACACACATTTCAGATCCATTTTTGGTGTACACACCATTATAAATGAGGCCCCAGGTCATTTAATTCTGCCCGTGTTCTCAGATAAGATGATAACCAGACAAAAATGGTTCTGAATCCATGGTATTTTCCACATCTTTTTCAATAATCTTGGCATCTTCATATGCTTCATCTAGGCTCAATACATCTCTGGTGGGTTCAGTACTGACAAACTATCATGTGACACTGGTCTCGTAGATGAAGACAGCTTGGAGTATTACACTGGAGTATAGCAGTTTTAGTATAGAAACATTTTTGTACTATAAAATTGGGCTTGCCTATGGCATTGGCTACCTCTGAGACAAGCCCTGAGATTGACTGCACTTGTTGTTTGTCTTGGTCACCAATTGTACATTAGAAATATAGCATGTAGGCTTTCTTAATAAGTACAGTCATGGTGTGTCTTTAGCACATACTCACCACAGATGTGAAAATATCTAATGTAGATGTTCTATTGTTAAGTATACCCACTTTGCTAATGACTAAACACATGTATATAACCATGTGTCCAAACAGCATCTATAAATGTGAGCAACATTTTTAGCCTATGTCCCAGTGTCTAACCTGGCTAAGCAAGCCCAGACATGCTTGGACTGACCAAAACAGCTTGCTTTGTGGTCAGTATCATATAGTAGAATTAAAGTATGATGTCAAAAACCACAAAACATAGGCTAAATCTACAAAAAAAAATATTAAATGTAAAATTTTCATGATCAGCAAACCAAAATCCATAAAAATACCCGAAAGTGTATACCCAGTATATGTATATAATTACATGAATGATGAATGTTTCAATTGAGATTTAACTGGTTCTCTTTAATTAAACAATAACAATAAACTAGTTTAACAAACTGATTAAAGGTATTAAAGCTTATTTAGCTGTCTCTGTATCTATTTGTTCTATCAGCATTGAGACACTGTCCACCCTTATGTCCTATTGGAGTCCAAATGAATACAGACTGCCAGAATGGAGTTGTCCTGTCGTGGACACTCTCTCCAAAACCACAGAACACCAAGTCAGTATATATAATCGAATTCCAGGAGAAGGGTTCGCAAGAATGGCATCACTGCATTACCAAACATTCTGGAACCTTGGCTCAAATCCTGGGTGAAAGTGTGCCATGTGAGGGTGACTATCGGTTTCGTATTTGTTGTGTGAATAAATATGGCAAAAGTGGCCATCTGGAGTTCCCCAAAGTGGTGCATCTAGGTAAGTAACTAATAATTCTTATCAGCTACACTACAAACTAAATACAGTGGTGCTTGAAAGTTTGTGGACCCTTTAGAATTTTCTATATTTCTGCACAAGTAGGCTATGACCTAAAACCTCATCAGATTTTCACACAAGAAGATAAAAAGAACCCAGTTAAACAAATGACGCGAAATATTATACTTGGTCATTTATTTACTGAAGAAAATGATACAATATTACATATTGGTGAGTGGCAAAAGTATGTGAACCTCTAGGATTAGCAGTTAAGTTAAAGGTGAAATTAGAGTCGGGTGTTTTCAATCAATGGGATGACGATCAGGTGTGAGTGGGCACCCTGTTTTATTTACAGAACAGGGATCTATCAAAGTCTGCTCTTCACAACACGTTTGAGGAAGTGTGTCAACCGAAGGCCTCTCTCACATTGGCTAAAGTTAATGTTCATGAGTCCACCATCAGAAGAACACTGAACAACAATGGTGTGCATGGCAGGGTTGCAAGGAGAAAGCCACCGCTATCCAAAAAGAACATTGCTGTTCGTCTGCAAAGATCACGTGAACAAGCCAGAAGGCTATTGGAAGAATGGTTTGTGGATGGATGAGACCAAAATAGAACTTTTTGATTTAAAAGAAAAGCATAAGCGTAATTCTAGCGTAAGAACCTTATCCCATCTGTGAAACATGGTGGTGGTAGTATTATGGTTTGGGCCTGTTTTGCTGCATCTGGGCCAGGACGGCTTGCCATCATTGATGGAACAATGAATTCTGAATTATATCAGAGAATTCTAAAGGAAAGTGTCAGGACATCTGTCCATGAACTGACTCTCAAGAGAAGGTGGGTCATGCAGCAAGACAATGACCCTAAGCACACAAGTCGTTCTACTGATCTAGAATGGTTAAAGAAGAAAAAAGTTAATGTTTTGGAATGGCCAAGTCAAAATCCTGACCTTTTTCCAATTGAAATGTTGTGGAAGGATCTGAGGCAAGCAGTTAATGTGAGAAAACCTACCAACATCCCAGAGTTGAAGCTGTTCTGTACGGAGGAATAGGCTAAAATTCCTACAAGCCGCAGTGCAGGACTGATCAACAGTTACAGAAAATGTTTATCTGCAGTTATTGCTACACAGAGGGGTCGCACCAGATACTGAAAGCAAAATTTCACATATTTTGCCACTCACTAATATGCATTATTGGATCATTTTCCTCAATAAATAAATGACCAAGTATAATATTGTTGTCTCATTTGTTAAACTGGGTTCTCTTTTAGGACTTGTCTGAAAATCTGATGATGTTTTAGGTATGTAGAAATATAGAAACTTCTAAAGGGTTCACAAACTTCCAAGCACCACTGTATACAAGAAGTCGATGTCTTTTGGCTCTTGCCAATACTAATAATAAAATGGGTAGTTAACTGCAAGCATTCAAAATATCACACAGGTGACTTATTAGTGTAAATTAAGCAAATAGTTTCAATAAAGTGGTGTGTTCACATAGCAGGTCATTTTACAACTGTAATTGTTAGAAAATATTCTACATTTACATTATTTAGCATATGCCCTTATCCAAATTAACTTACAATTGATTCATTTTTTCATTTATTCATTCATTACAATTGATTCGGCCCTTTATGGGACGTGGAAACGGCGCAGAAGAGGTAAGCGCGCCGGTGCGCTCGTAAAGCTGCGACCAGGTGGATTCAGAACTGCGCTTCCATCGATTCACTTAGCGAATCTCCGCTCCTTACCCAACAAAATGGAAGAGCTACATCTCCTCAACAGGATAAACAAGGACTTTGCACTTTCTGCTGCTCTGTTTTACTGAAACTTGGCTCAGCGAATTACATCTGCCGGGTTTCAATCTACACCGAGCGGATCGCGAAGCGGAGCTTTCGGGAAAAACTAAAGGCAGTGGAATTTGTTTTTACATTAATGAAGGTTGGTGCTCAGATGTCACAGTTCTGAATAAGTATTGGAATTGGTTTCTAAACTGTAAGCCTTTTTATTCACCGTGGGAGTTTTCTTGTTTCATGCTGGTCGGTGTTTACATCCCACCACAGGCAAACACCAGTCATTCACTTCAGACTCTAGCTGAGCAAATAACTGGACTGGAACAAAAATACCCAGGCTCACTCTTCATAATACTTGGAGACTTTAACAGAGCAAAATTAAACCATGAACTGCCAAAATATAAACAGCACATTAATATTCCTTCCAGGGAAAATATCACATTGGATCACTGCTACACAGTCCTTAAGGACACATATCGCTCTGTTCCCCGGGCAGCTTTGGGACATTCTGATCACTGCCTGGTTCATCTTATTCCTACCTACAGGCAGAAACTAAAATCTGTAAAGCCTGTTGTCAAACCTGTGAAGAAATGGACCAGGGAAGCGAAACAAGAACTGCAGGACTGTTTTGACTGCACTGATTGGAGTATCTTTGAAGCTGCTACTGGAAATCTGGATGAACTGACTGACACTGTGACATCTTACATCAGCTTTTGTGAGGATGTGTGTGTGCCAACCAAAACCTTCCGCACATACAACAACAATAAGCCATGGTTCACTGCCAAGCTAAGACAGCTTCATCAAGCCAAGGAGGATGCTTACAGAAGTGGTGACAGAGACCTGTACAAACAGGCCAGGAATACACTGACAAAAGAGATCAGACAGGCAAAAAGAAAGTATACTGAAAAAGTGGAAAATAGGTTCTCAGCCAACGACCCTAGATCAGTGTGGAAAGGCCTGCAAGACATCACGAACTACAGGAGACCATCACCCTCTACTGAGGCAAACAAAGACCTGGCTGACAAGCTGAATGCATTTTACTGCAGGTTTGAGAGAGACCAATTCACACCTCTGACTCACTTCAGCCAGACAACAATAGCCCCCATCACACCCCAAGAAACTCCCCTACCCCCTCTTCCTGACAGCCACACTACTCTACTGACAATAAACGAAGAGGAGGTGAACCGGCTCTTCAAAAGACAAAACATCAGGAAAGCACCAGGCCCAGACGGTGTCTCCCCCTCCTGCCTTAAAGCCTGTGCTGACCAGTTGGCTCCTGTCTTCACACAGTTCTAGGGATTTGTTGAAGATCTGTGTAAAGTCCCCTCCTGCTTCAAACAATCCACCATTATCCCAGTCCCCAAGAAACCCTCCATCACAGGACTAAATGACTACAGACCTGTCGCCCTGACATCTGTGGTAAGTTTTGAATGACTGGTGTTGGCCCACCTGAAGAATGTCACAGAAAACCTGCTGGACCCCCTGCAGTTTGCCTACCGAGCAAATAGGTCAGTGGATGATGCAGTCAACATGGGACTGCACTACATCCTTCAACACCTTGACTGCCCAGGGACTTATGCCAGAATCCTTTTTGTTGACTTCAGCTTGGCGTTCAACACCGTAAAGCCAGATATCCTCACCTCCAAACTCTCCCAGCTCACTGTATCTCCTGCAATCTGTCAGTGGATCACCAGCTTCCTGACAGACAGAACACAGCAGGTGAGACTGGGGAATATCACTTCAGATGTACAGCCAATCAACACTGGAGCTCCACAAGGATGTGTCCTGTCCCCACTGCTCTTCTTCCTCTACACCAACGATTGCACATCGAATGACCAGACTGTTAAACTCCTTAAGTTTGTAGATGACACAACAGTCATCAGACTCATAGAGGATGGTGACGAGTCGGAGGGAGGGAGGTTGAACGACTGGTGCTTTGGTGCAGACAGAACAATCTGGAGCTGAACACGCTCAAGACAGTGGAGATGACAGTGGACTTCAGAAGACATAACTCACCACTGCTACCCCTCACTATAACTGACTGCCCTGTGAAGTCTGTGGAGACCTTCAAGTTTCTGGGAATTATCATCTCTCAGGACCTGAAATGGGAGCTCAACACTAGCTCCATCCTCAAAAAGGCCCAACAGTGAATGTATTTTCTGCGCCAACTGAGGAACTCTGGCCTACCACAGGTGCTGATGAAGCAGTTCTACTCTGCGATCATAGAACCTGTCTTGTGCTCATCCATCACTATCTGGTTTGGAGGAGCTACAAAGCAAGACAGGAACAGACTGCAGAGAATGATCAGAACTGCTGAAAAAATCATTGGTGCTCCTCTGCCCAACCTTCAGGACTTGTACACTTCAAGAACCAAAAAACGGGCAGAGAAAATCATCACAGACTCCTCACACCCTTGACACAATTTATTTCAGCTTCTTCCCTCTGGCAGGAGATACAGAACACTTTACACACTTTCACAAAAACTACCAGACACTCGAACAGTTTCTTTCCTCAGGCTGTTACACTCATTAACAGCTGATCAATATCACTGAACTATAATACACACCACCAACTAAATGTTGCACATCATTGTTGTTGCACTACAATGCACACTGCACCTTATTATTAGCATTTAATATATTTTGTATATAAATTTGTATAATAATTTGTATATTTCTTAAATTATATGTACCTGTTAATTGTACTAGAGACACACCATGAACCAGAACCAAATTCCTTGTGTGTGTAAACATACTTGGCGAAATAAAGCTGATTCTGATTCTCACAAACGAATCAATTGTGGGTGAAGAGCCTTGCTCAAGGGCCCAACAGTGGCAACTTGGCCGAGAGGGAACCCTAGACGTTCTGGTCCATAGTTCAGTACCTAGGCCACCACAATCCCCACATATGCCAGGTCTAGTTCAGGAAAAAATTATTTAAGTTGAAGTTAGTTGAAGTGGCCTGCCCACTGCCCAACACTCCAAACCCCACCCCAAGAACTGCCATTGCATGACAATATATAGTCTGAAGCACAATCACAGCAGGAATCACATGTGATGCTTAATGTATTCATATACTTTCAAATAAACTCTTCAGAATACCTTCCCTTTCAAGAATGTTCTATGGACAGTTAAGGTAATGAGAGATATTGTACAAACATTTAATATTTAATTGTATTTCTATGTTTGTTTTAAACTGTCACAACATTTCATAACAATGCACCTTACTTTTCAAAAGGAAAAAAAAAATTCTACATTGATTTGATAAAATACTTAAGGTGATTGATCCTCATAACTAAACTGTGTTAAATAATATTCTAACAATCCAGAATTATTCATTAACTACCATGATTCTCCTGCGTTGTTGTAAGCATATATTTTACCATCACTTGGTTAAAGGTTTACCATAATGAAAACTTCAGTAACCTCTTATCTCTAGTCCCAGGTCCAAAGATAAAATCTCCACTAAAGAATGCTATGGTGAATGAGGGTGAAGAAGCGGAGTTCTCCATTGAGCTCTGCACTGAACTAACTGGAACCTGGTTCCTCAATAGCACTCAGCTAAAGGACAGTGAGTGCTTCAGAATCAGCCAGTCGAAAAATATCCACACCATGTGCTTTCGCAGAGTGTTGAGTGAGTACAGTGGAGCTGAAATAACCTTCATTGCCACTGGGGTTCGTGATTCAGCAGTCCTGCATGTAGAAGGTATGGAGAATTGACCTGATGCTAAAACTGAAAAATATTAGGAAACTTGTCAAACAGAATTGATGTTAGTAACAATAAAAAATACATTGTATTATTTATGTGAACACTTCAGTAAATGCATAAAGTTAGTATTCTGCACGTTCTAGCTGCAGTGATGAAGTTTGTCCCTCTGCCAGAAGTGGACAAAAATAAGATAATTGAGGCTGGAAACCCCATTGTTCTCTACTGTGAGGTGTCAAATCCTACAGCTGCTGTTCACTGGTTTAAAGATGGGCATGAGCTTCACCAAGAAGATGGGCTGAATATTCAATCTGATGGCAACATGAGGAGAATCGTTATTCAGTCATCAGAATATTCACACTCTGGAGTGTACACCTGCCAAACAGATGATGATGTAATCATGTTTAATGTAAATATTGAAGGTAAATTGACATAGAACAATTTTTTTTTAAAGTTGCTTGTTATGTACAGTGGGGCAAAAAAGTATTTAGTCAGCCACTGATTGTGCAAGTTCTCCTACTTAGAAAGATGAGAGAGGTCTGTAATTTTCATCATAGGTACACTTCAACTATGAGAGACAAAATGAGAAAATAAATCCAGGAAATCACATTGCAGGATTTTAAAAGAATTTAATTGTAAATTACGTTGGAAAATAAGTATTTGGTCAAAAACAAAAGTTCAACTCAATACTTTGTAACAAAACCTTTTTTGGCAATGACAGCGGCCAAACGTTTCTTTTAAGTCTTCACCAGGTTTGCACACACTGTTGCTGGTGTTTTGGCCCATTCCTCCATGCAGATTCCCTCTAAAGCATTGATGTTTTGGGGCTGTTGCTGGGCAACATGGACTTTCAACTCCCTCCACAAATGTTCTATGGGGTTAATGTCTGGAAACTGGCTAGGCCACTCCAGGACCTTGAAATGCTTTTTACGGAGCCACTTCTTCATTGCCCGAGGGGTGGGTTTGTGATCATTGTCATGCTGGAAGACCCAGCCACGTTCCTTCTTCAGTGCTGTTACTGATGGGGAGATTTTGACTTAAAATGTCACGATACATGGCCCCGTTCATTCTTCCCTTAACACGGATCAGTCTTCCAGTCTTCCAGTTCCAGCAGAAAAACAGCCCCAAAGCATGATGTTTCCATCCCATGCTTCACAGTAGGTGTGGTGTTCTTGGGATAGCATTCTTCTTCTTCCAAACACGACGAGTTGAGTTTTTACCAAAAAGTTCTATTTTCATTTCGTCTGACCACATGATATTCTCCCAGTCCTCTTCTGGATCATCCACATGGTCTCTGGCAAACTTCAGACGGGCCTGGACATGTACTGGCTTAAGCAGGGGGACACGCCTGGCACTCCAGGATCTGAGTTCCTCTCGGCGTAGTGTGTTACTGATGATAGCTTTTGTTACTTTGGTCCCAGCTCTCTGCAGGTCATTCATCAGGTCCCTCCGTGTAGTTCTGAGATTTTTTCTCACCATTCTCATGATCTTTTTGACCCCACACAATGAGATTTTGCATGGGGCCCCAGATCAAGGGAGATTATCAACGACCTTGTATGTCATCCATTTTTTTACAATTGCTCCCATAGTTGATTTATTCACACCAACCTGCTTAAATATTGTATATTCACTCTTACCATCGTGGTGCAGGTCTACAATTTTCTTCCTGGTGTCCTTTGACAGCTCTTTTTTCTTGGCCATGGCTGAGTTTGGAGTCTGACTGTTTGAGGCTGTGGACAGGTGTCTTTTATACAGACAACGAGGTCAAACAGGGGCCATTAATACAGGCAATGAGTGGAGGACAGAAGAGCTTCTTAAAGGACAAGTTACAGGTCTGTGAGAGCCAGAAATCTTGCTTGTTTGTGGGTGACCAAATACTTATTTTCCACCATAATAATAAGGGTTTATTGCTGGATGTATATATTTCAGCTGTCTTTTGTCGTTTATGACATGATACAGCTCTTGAATTAGACATAACTATATGAAGAGTTGAGAGAGTATTGAATTAGTTGGCATGACCTGATTCATATACATTAAGCATACCTCAGGCTAAATTTGTAAAGTGGGAGTCACACTTGGTGTGCTCGATGGGTCAGACCCAGCTCCCATTCCAAGGAGCTTTGAGACTCAGGAGACTCTGAGGCAGAACACGGAAATTTACACCTTGGCTTAATAGCACCAGGAAAACCTGATGGTCATTAGATGGTACTGGTTACTATCATGCCCCTGACCCTACATGGTCATTATAAGAGCCTGTCCAAGGCCTTCACAAAAATTAACTGCCGCATCAAGCTATTTTCATAGATTGCACACAAACTCTCATCAAAACCTTTTTACATCAGTGACTAGCATTAATTGATGTTTATTGTATAGTATAACTGATCATGTCAACTTTTTAAATTAATTTTATTATGCTAACAGGTCCCCCTGTAAAATTTATGGAAATTCCACTGGAGAAGAGGCACAAAAGTGCCATAGAGATGGACCCAGTGGTGCTGAATTGTGAGCTCTCTAGGCCAGAAGCTACTGTTTGCTGGTTAAAAAATGGCACTGAAGTCCACCATAGAGACAATATCACCATTCAGGCTGAGGGCACCATGCGCAGGCTTATCATTAAGTCATCAGAACTGACTGATGCTGGCTCTTACATTTGCCAAATGGGCGAACACACCATGTCATTCACTGTGAACATTAAAGGTATACATTTGATGATTGGCATGTTTGGTGTGCAAGGGGATGCCATGTCCACACAGTTGACATGTTTGCATTTTAAAATTGTGTGTTAGTGCAGTTTAACCTTTTGCTTCAAACAGAGCTGCCAGTGATGATTGTGAACCCAAAAGATGATGTACACATGGACTGTTACGTCTCAGAAGACATCATACTGAACTGTGAGCTATCTCACTCAAATGGAGAAGTGTCTTGGTTTAAAGATGGACTAAAAGTCAGGGATAGCAAAAACATTAGACTGAGTGCTGAAGGCCCATACAGAAGACTGACCATAGTTTGTGCCTCTAGGATGGACTCAGGAGAATATATGTGTGAAACAGGTGTTGATTCTGTTTTTTTTCAGCTCTGTGTCACAGGTGAGACTTACTGAACTGACAAACTCCATTAAGAAAAGTTAATCCATTTGTTTTCTTTGGGTAAAATGTTGTTATAAGACCAGACTGTTTAATGAAACATTTTAACTCTTTCTGCTGTTCCTCATCAATCAGAAGTTCCAGTATGCATTTTGTCCCCAAGTGAGTCTGAAGTAGAGGTGTGCATAATGAGCTCAGAAAAGCTTGTTTTAAGCTGTGAGATCTCAAAGGCAGATGCTGAAGTGTGCTGGTACTGTGATGGAATGGAGGTAGAGGAAAGCAATAATCTCATACTGGAAAAAGATGGAGTTCATCGCAGGCTGGTCATACCCAAGGCCACCACAGATGATTCAGCAGAGTATGTGTGCCAAACTGTTGATAGTTTGGTGACCTTTTCTGTGAAAATAGAAGGTATGGGTACAATTGCACTCATAGATGCCTTGCACTATTTATCTTTTACCATTTTATCGTGTACACCTTTCATACAAGTGTACAGAAATTATAACTGTTTGATGTCCATCTATATGATGTAAGCCCCTCTCTTCCCTATCTTTTTTTTGGCAGAGCCACCTGTAAAACTCTTCTGCTCAAAAAATGCAGACAGTGCTATTCAGACATTTTCTGGGGAAGCACTGGTATTGGAACTGTTTGTTTCTCGTGATAATGCAGAGGTGTACTGGATGAAGGATGGAGCAAGGGTGGAGGAGAACAGCAACATCTCCATTACAGTAGATGGCCTTGTTCGCACATTAACAATCCACTCACCAACACTATCAGACTCTGGACACTATATGTGCAACGCAATTGATGACACAATAGACTTTCAAGTTAATATAACTGGTATAGCAAAAATTCCAATTAACACCTTCAAAGATTAATTCACATGAGTATTCCACTTTACAGATTAACCTGTTGCTTTATTCCTTTCTTGTCTGTTCAGAGGAACCACTAAGAATACTCAAGAAAGATGAAACTAAGACAGTGCACAAGGCTTTATTGTTCAGCGACATTGTGTTGGAATGTGAGTTGTCCAGGCCAAACGGGGTTGTAAAGTGGTATAAAGATGGCAACCCAATAAAAGAAAATGAACGCTTCTGTTTGGAGGAGGAGGCAACTTTCAGGTCTCTAGTTATCCTCTCTGCAGAGATGGAAGATTCTGGGGAATATGTAATTGATGCAAAAGATGACAATATTGCATTTCATGTCACAGTTCAAGGTAAATTATAAAGCTTTATAGCTGCAAACTCTTTGGGGCAAAACATAATAACCTCACCTTTTATGACATTAGTGAATGATGTAGAACAATTTACTAAATGAAAATTAGGAGGAAACTTGCATGTATATCTATGTACACTCACCAGCCACTTTATTAGGCATACTAGTACTGGGTTGGACTCCTCTTTTGACTTAATTCTTTGTGGCATAGATTCAACCTGGTTGAATCTACAGATGCAGATACAGAATATACAGATGCAGCTGCAGATTTGTTGGCTGTAAACTACTGTATACTGCAAATCTTCTGTTCTACCACATCCCAAAAGGTGCTCTATTAGACTGAGATCTGGTGACTCTGGAGGCCATTTGAGTACAGTGAACTCATTGTCATGATCAAGAAACTATTTTGAGATGATCTTTGTGACCAGATGATGAGCATTGTGACATAGTGTGTTATCTTTCTCATAGTAGCCATCAGAAGATGGTACACGAAGTTTCTTAAATCACCTTTCTTCCCCATTCTGATGCACAGTTTGAACATAACCATGGTCATCTTGACAACGTCTACATGCTAAAATGCTTTGAGTTGCTGCATTGTGATTGGCTGAAGAATGGTTGAACAGGTGTACCTAATAAAGTGGCTGGCAAGTGTGTACTATATAAATTGTTATGCATGGTCTACAAGGATCCTTATCAGGGTTGTAAAACAATTTGTAAGAATTGTAATGTTAATCATAAATGTCTTTAGTTATAAAAATGTTATAATTTATATACCAATAATGTTAAACATCAGTATATGGTTAACTCATAATCTAAAAATGATTATTTTGTAGGGTGAGGTCATGATAAACATTATTATTATAATACTCATTCTTACAATTACTTGTCCTTGATGTTTTCCTCCCTTTAGAACCTCCTGTAAAGATTATGGGAAACTCTAACTATCCTGACTACCAAGAAATAGTAGCAGGCAATGACCTGATTCTGGAATGTGAGGTGTCAAGAGCAAACATACCAGTTCAGTGGCTCTTCAATGAGAAACCTCTGGCTCCTGATGACCGAACATATGTTGAGAGCAATGGCACCATGCACAAACTCACTGTATTTACTGTCCAGCCCTCAGACTCAGGGAAATACATTTGTGATGCCATCAATGACAAAATGGTGGCCATAATTAAAGTCAAAGGTATTATAACTTTTTCCTCAGATTACGTTTGTTCATCAAAAATGAACAAAGAAATATTACATTTATCAATGTATAACATACCCAACATTTTGATAACAATTCTTGAATTGGTTTGATGTCAGAGGTAGAAGAAGCATATAGCCTTTCATGAAAATGTAATGTTTTAAAGTTTTTACCTTCCAGAGCCCCCTTTGGAGTTCCTAAACAAGGAGGAGATTATTATGATTACAGGATACGAGACAGAGAGTATCACTCTGACGGCTATGGTGTCCAGGGCCAATGCCCCAGTCTGTTGGTTGAAGGACGGGACACTGGTCAGTGGAGAACGTTTTTACTCAGCCTGCCAGGGACTATCCCACACCCTCACTATAAATCCACTAAAGAGATTGGATTGTGGCGAGTATACTTGTGATGCAGAGACAGATGAGCTACATTTCAGTCTTCTGGTTAAAGGTTGTGAGTTTTTTCCATAAAACCTTGTCTTTTGTGTTTTGCCTGTAATGAAACAGTAAACTATATTCCATTATTTTCTGTTTTACTAACTTTAATAAATGTATGGGATTTTAGTAACGATTGAGCAGCTTTTAAGATAAATGAACAAAGCAGCTTTAAAAAGACTTGCACTCACGTCATTCTCTCTTTACTATTAACTCTAGAGATGCGTATTAAGTTCGTGAAGCCACTGTTTGACACTGTGGCCCACAGGGATGGCATGCTCACATTGTGCTGTGAAGTGTGTAAGTCCAAAGCTGATGTGCAGTGGCTGAAGGATGGTGTAGAGATCTCACCTGGCCGACGCTTCTCCATTAGGGATGACGGTGTGGGACGGAGTCTCACAATCCACCGTATCACCACAGAGGATGCTGGAGAGTACTCTTGCAAATCCAGGGATGACTGTACCACTGCTTGTGTCAGGGTGGAAAGTAAGTGAGAGCAATTGTCTGGTGGGTTATATTTTATCATCCTACAGTATTATTTATCCATAAACATAATTTACAGATATTTATTTACTTTTTTTTTTACAATTGCTTATGAATATCAATATTGACTATGAAATCTCTTTTTCAAAACAGTTCACACAAATGACAAAATAGCACTATGTGTGGACTAAACCGTAAACAATATTGCACTTGTTTTAACACAAGAACTTTTTCTTTTATATTTATTTTTTTCAGTTAAATGCAGATTTATCGTTCTGCTATGTAATGCCGTTTTCTCTGTGTTGTAGTTCTCGGCAAATAAACTATCAACTGTTATACATGATCAACAAAAGCAAAATAATTGGACTGCAATATGAAATAAACAAAGCAAATAATTACAACCCCAAATCAGAAAAAATCAGGGAGAGTATGGAAAATGCATATAAAAAAAAACAACAATGTTTCTTACATTTACTTTTATTTCTTTGCAGACAGTGTATTACAGTACAGATATTTTATGTTTTGTCTGCTCAACTCCATTTCATTTGTTGGCTGGAATAAACATCCATTCCTGCATTTCAGGCCTGCAACACATTCCAAAAAAAGTTGGGATGGTAATGAATTTTAAAAACTAAATAATGATGTGATTTCAAACAGATGATGTCAACGATCATGAGTTGGTACAAATCAGCATCCAGGAAAGACTGAGTCTTTGATGAGCAAAGATGGCCAGAGGATCTCCAGTTTGTCGACAAATGTGTGATAAAATTATTGAAATGTTTAACTACAATGTACCTCAAAAAAGGAAGGGATTGGAAGGGATTTTAATATTTCTCTCTCTACAGTTCATAATCTTATTAAACAATTCAAGGAATCAGGAGGAATTTCAGTGTGTAAAGGCACAAGGTTAAGCCCATGAGTTTACAGTGGGGCAAAAAAGTATTTAGTCAGCCACTGATTGTGCAAGTTCTCTTACTTAGAAAGATGAGAGAGGTCTGTAATTGTCATCATAGGTACACTTCAACTATGAGAGACATAATGAGAAAATAAATCCAGCAAATCACATTGTAGGATTTTTAAAGAATTTAATTGTAAATTATGGTGGAAAAATAAGTATTTGGTCAATAACAAAAGTTTAACTCATTACTTTGTAAAATAACCTTTGTTGGCAATGACAGAGGTCAAACGCTTCCTGTAAGTCTTCACCAGATTTGCACACACTATAGCTGGTATTTTGGCCCATTCCTCCATGCAGATCTTCTCTACAGCAGTGATGTTTTGGGACTGTCGCTGGGCAACACGGACTTTCAACTCCCTCCACAAATTTTCTATGGGGTTGAGGTCTGGAGACTGGCTAGACCACTCCAGGACCTTGAAATGCTATTATGGAGCCACTCTTTTGCTGCCCGAGCAGTGTGTTTGTGGTCATTGTCATGCTGGAAGACCCAGCCACGTTCCATCTTCAATGGTCTCAGTGGTGGAAGGAGCCCCAAAGCATGATGTTTCCAACCTCATGCCTCACAGTAGGTATGGTGTTCTTGGGATGCAGCTCAGCATTCTTCTTCCTCCAAACACGACAAGTTGAGTTTTTATCAAAAAGTTCTATTTTGGTTTCATCTGACCACATGATATTCTCCCAGTCCTCTTCTGGATCATCCACATGGTCTCTGGCAAACTTCAGACGGGCCTGGACATGTACTGGCTTAAACAGGGGACACACCTGGCACTCCAGGATCTGAGTCCCTCTCGGTGTAGTGTGTTACTTATGGTAGCTTTTGTTACTTTAGTCCCAGCTCTCTGCAGGTCATTCATCAGGTCCCTCCGTGTAGTTCTGGGATTTTTGCTCACTGTCCTCATGATCATTTTGAGCGCACGGGATGAGATCTTGTGTGGGTCCCCAGATCGAGGGAGATTATCAATTGTCTTGTATGTCTCCCATTTTCTTACAATTGGTTCCACAGTTTATTTATTTACAACATCTTGCTTGCCTCCTTAATGCCTAATGCCTAGTGGACTACTTAATGCCGATGTGCATATTTCACAATTTATTTGAAGTATGACTCCATGACTTTAGTTTCATTCTTAGATTTATCATCTACGCTGCCCAAGGAGTTTGGATCCCTTTTTGAATCTTGGTCCTCCCACGGTTTCTTTGTCATAACACTTAGGGAGTTTTTCCTTGCCACTGTCGCCCTAGGCTTGCTCAATTTGGGATTGGACATATATATATTAGGAGATAATCTAAAGTTGTAAAGTTGCTTTGAGACAATGCTCCATTGTAAAAAACACTACATAAATAAATCTGACTTGACTTGACTTACCTATTGTATATTCACTCTTTAAGCCTGGTGCATGTCTACAATTTTCTTCCATGTGTCCTTCGACAGCTCTTTGGTCTTGGCCATGGTTGAGTTTGGAGGCTGACGACAGGTGTCTTTCATACAGATAACAAAGTGAAACAGGTGCCAATAATACAGGTAACGAGTGGAGGACAGAAGAGCTTCTTAAAGGACAAGTTACAGGTCTGTGAGAGCCAGAAATCTTGCTTGTTTGGGGCTGACCAAATACTTATTTTCCACCATGATTTACAATTAAATGCACAATCAGTGGCTGACTAAATACTTTTTTGCCCCACTGTATATGCCTCAGATGTCACTGCTTCTAGAACTGATTAGTTGATCCACATGAGCAATTGATTACTTTAGCAAACCTTTATTAAGCACTACATTATGGAGTTACATTCACAAATGCCACTTAAAACTTTATTGTGCAAAAAAGAAACCCCATGTCAGTCATATCCAGAAACGGCATGATCTAGGCTCGGAGGCCCCTGGGATGGACTATCATACAGTGGAAACATGTATTTGTGGTATTTTTGGAAAAAAAAAAAAAAGGACACTGTCTGCTCTGGACCAAAGACGTAAGGGATGATCCAGACTTTTATCAGCAACAAGTCTAAAAACCAGGGTCTGTCATTGTATGGGGTTGTGTGAGCACCATTGGCAAAGGTAATGTACACTTCTGTGATGGCAGTATTAATTCATAAAGGTACATTGAGATCTTAGAGCAACATATGCCTTCAAGACATCATTTTCCCAGAGCTGCCCATGCAATTTTCAAGAAGACAATGCAAAACCACATGCTGCACACGCTGTAAAGGCATGGCTGCAGAAGAAGAGGATACGGGTACTTGACTGGGCTTGCAGTCCTGATCTGACCCCAGTAGAGAAGGTGTGGAGAATTTTGAAACGAAAAATGCAACAACGACGATCCCGTACTCCCGTATCTTAAGAAGTGTTTGTGAAAAAAATGGAACAAAATAACACCTGAAAAACTAAATCGCTTGGTATCCTCTGTGCGAAAACATCTTTTTAGTGTGGTGAAAATGGCAACATTACAAATTGGTAAATGCTTTACCGTACCAACCTTTTTTGGAATGTGTTCCAGGCGCGAAATGTAGAAATGGATGTTTATCACAAATGTTGGCCAGACAAAAGAAGAAATATGTCAGGCTCATACTGTATGCAATAAAATAAAAGTAATTTTGAAGAAACATTGTATGTTTTTTTTTTATATGGATTTTTCTTACTGTCTCATCTTTTTCTGAATTGGGGTTTTATTTTCTTCTATGGAATCACATAGAATAGTGAAATATGTTAAATTACTAGTGTTTTGGTATAAAGTTTATTTTGACACATTTGCTATGTTTTGGTGGTTGCAGCGCATTTTGGACATGAATTGGCAGTTATGTCAAGGGCATTTTTTATAGAGATGAATCACAATTAGTAATTGTAGTTGTCATGACAGTCACACTCACACAAAGAGCTTAGGATAGGAAGATGCAAGATAATGCAATCAGTAGATCTGGGAGATACCGGGAATTTTGGGATCGATCCGATACCAAGTAAATGCAGGGCCAGTATCACCGATATCGATACCGATACTTTTTAATATTTAAGCTTCATAGATCCAAAGGATCCAAAAGACCTAGAATAGAATTTCACCAAACATTGTACGTGACAACAAAATACTTTATCACAATCAACAATTTTGTTTAGAAACAATGGAACAGTAACGAAACAAAGTTTGCCTTAACATTACGAAAATAAATCTTTTTTGAGGTAGAAAAGGAGAAACCACAATACAAAAATAAAATAAAAATTCTCCCCTCACTAGACACTTTTCTAGTTCTTTCTTTCTTTGTTACTTTTTTCAAATAGAATTGTTCTTAGGACAAACAATAAAAAATAAGGAAATTTCTTCCTTTCGGTGCAATTCTGTTTTTTCTTAAATAAACAGAGTGTAAAAAAATATATCACTCAACACAACTTAAAACAAAATCTCCTGAGGTAGAGAGCTGACAAACCACAATACAACAAAATTAACACACGACAACAAATACTGTAAACAGTTTCAAACTTATTCTGTTTTTCAAGTGGAACAATATAATAAAATAATACAAAAAATAAGGAATTTCTTCCCTTCAGTGCACTTCTCTACGTTTTTTCTTAAATAAAGAGTGTAAAAAATATAACTTAAAGCTAATTAAAACGATCTGAGGTTAGAGAGCTGACAAACCACAATACAGAAAAATTAAGACACCACAAATATTGTAAACAGTTTCAAACTTATTTTTTTCAAGTCGAACAATACAAGAAAATAATACAAAGAATAAGGAATTTCTTCCCTTCAGTGCACTTCTGGCTTTAAACAAAATAAAACCAATAAGTAACGGAGGAGAGCGCTGAGTGGGAGGGCCAGGCTGAGCTTACCTGCATGGCTGATTGGCTGGCGCCGCTGAGTCACGTGACGGTGCAACAACAAATGTGGAGAGGGGGGTGGGGCTGCGCTGCCCTGTGCTGTGTGACCCAGCACTTTTTCCTTACAGACAGAGAGCAGACTTTGGTGAATCCGTGAGCGCAGCAGTCAGTGCGTGCGGGAGAGAAAAAAACTTGAGTATCGATCTTTTTACACGAGTATTGCTCAATATCAATACCAGCGTTGGTATCGATATTATCGATATTTGGATCGATCCGCCCACCTCTAGCAATCAGTGTCTACTGTTAAAGCAGCACCCCAAAAACTCACAGGAAACTGAATCTGAGAGTCTTGCCAAAGCTAATCCATAAAAAACATCTATTGTACATATCCAGCTGTACCTGCTGGATATGACAGATAGCAGCGTACTAGAACACATACAATGAAGGAAATTGTGACAGAGAGGAAAAGAATATCAGGGAGAGACAGTGGAAAGTAAACGGAGAAAATACAAAATTAATAGGAGCGTAGGAGGAGGGGAAAAAAGCCGGACCAATCACACTCACACTCAGCCATCCACATTAATGTATTCTGTCCATGGATATTCTGTCACACCACTCACGCACCTGCGCACCACGCCCACCTTAAATCACCTTCCACCGCGTTCATGCACTTTCTCTCTCCTTCTCTCTCCTCCTCACCTGTGATCACGTGCACCTGACTCTCATTTTCTAGGACTTTCCACCGTCCCTATTTATACCGTTTCCTCCCTCACATTCATTGCTCAGTCTCGTGGCTCCTACCACATTACAAAGCCCTTTTTCCGACCACGTCTCTAACATGTAGAGTTCGTCACTGCATCCTTCTATTCGCTCTACCCGTCTAACCGTATCTACTCCCTCTATCGCGTCCTGTATCTTTGCTACTCCTCGGTTTATCGCTCGACCTGCCTTACTTCTCCATTCGTCTTCAATTCCGTTCTGTCTTCAACTTCTTTCCTTCATCCGTTCATTTAATCACCTTGTTAGTTTTCCTTAATCGAGTTTATTAGTTCTGTTATCCGTTTCGTTCATTAATAAATCATTAATAAACTCTTCCTGAGTTTAGATTCTCTCTCCCTGCGTGTGTCTCCTGAACCGTACAGCCGGCGTGATAGAAGACTGAGCCGTGCTAGGAGGCAGCGGGAGATTTAAATTTGAACTCAGCACCAATCGCAATGAGCAGCGATCCAATCGCCAAGCACCGTGCTCGGCTTGCTGAGGTAACGCGGGTTGTCACTCAAATCACAGAAGAGCAGCGCTCGCTGGTTCCCTCACTGGATGCGATCTCACAGCGCGTGTTCCATCTAAATCGGTCCCCTGCAACCGCGACCGCCGCGCTGGTGGCTCCACTCACTTTTTGTTCTCCACCTTCCACTGAGATTGCATTACCAGAGCGATTTGATGGGAACCCAGCGTGTTACAACAAATTCCGTGCGCAGTGTCTGCTTTACCTCAGGCTTTATCCACCCAGATCGCAATTTGCCGGTGTTTTGCTGGTGGTGTCCTGCCTTTCAGGCAGAGCACTGCAGTGGGTTACAGAAAGATGGTCACAGATGCAAACCGGGTCCTGTGACCAGCTTCTGGATGCGCTCAGGGCAGCTTTTGGCTCTTTTTCAAACAGTGAGCCACATGCCCCTGAAGCTCCACTTTTCAGTCGCCCCACACCGAGTGTCCAAATCACCAGCGTACAGCAGATAGCTCAGTTCGCCCACCACTTGCTGGACCCTCCGCTCGCTGGCTGTCGGAGGATCCCAGCTATTACTGTGGCCAAGCGCAGTGTTAAGCTCGCTTCTACGGTCTCTTATCAAAGGACGCCCGGTCCAGTCCAGGGTCTGCCCATCCCAGAGTCCGTTCCAGGTTCGCCCGTCCCAGAGTCTGCTCTAGGGACGCCCATCCCAGTCCAAGGGTCGCCCATTTCAGAGTCCATTTCAGGAGCGCCAGTCCAGTTATATCATAAACCTGTCACAGGTCGTCTAGGCCTGGTAACCCTACAGTCAAGCATGATAGCCCGGTATCCGTGCATGCCGCGCCACCTAGCTCCGCCGATGAGCTGTTAGGGCCTCGGAGACCTGTAATTGTGTTATCAGAGCCTGACAACCCGGTACCGAAGCCGGTCAGCCGCATGCTTGAGCATCCTAACTCTGAATCTGAGCACGTTCGCCCGGTACCTGTACCACCACTTTCGGTAACTGGGCTGAAGCCGTCCATTCCTAGGTCGGCTCTCTCCGAGACCATTCAAGGGTCGTCTACCGCGGACACCGCCCCTGAGTCCGCCTATATCAAAGACCTTCTAAAGGTCATCTAGGTCTGATGCCATTTTAAGTTTACCTAGGTCAGAGACCTGCCAAAGCTCTTTTATCCTTGAGACCTCCCAAAGGTCACCTAAGTTTGAGTCCTTTCCAAATCAGTCTGAGTCTATTCGAAGTCCGTCTAAGTCCGAGTTAGTCCAGAATCAGTCAGAGTCCATTTAGAGTCCATTCAAGTCCGAGTCTGTTCTGTGTCCGTCTGAGTTTGTCCTGTGTTTGTCCGAGTCTATCCAAGACCTGTCTAAATCTGAGTCTGTCCTGAATCAGGCCGAGTCAGTTCCGAGTCCGATCAAGTCCGAGTTTGTTCTGTGTTCATCTGAATCTATCCAAAATCTGTCAGAGTCTGTTCTGAATCTGTCCGAGTGTGTGAAAACCCCATCTATGTCTGAGTCAGCCCCAAGTCCATCTAATTCCGAGACCACTCCAGGGTCGTCCGAGACCTTTCCTGGATCATCCGAGTCTGAGACCTTCCAGAGATCGTCAGTCCCCGTGCCAGCGCCGAGGTCGTCAGCCCCAGTGCCTGCGCCGAGGTCGTCAGCCCCAGTGCCTGCGCCGAGGTCGTCAGCCCCAGTGCCTGCGCCGAGGTCGTCAGCCCCAGTGCCTGCGCCGAAGTCGTCAGCCCCAGTGCCTGCGCCGAGGCCGCCACTACCACGTGCTCCTACCACGTCACAAAGCCCTCTCTCTTATCACTAATGTGTTCGCGTTCGTCACCGCATCCTTCTATTCACTCTACCCGTCTAACCGTATCTACTCCCTCTATCGTGTCCTGTATCTTCGCTACACCTCGGTTTATCAATCAACCTACCTTACTTCTCCGTTCGTCCTCGATTCCGTTCTGTTGTCACCTTCTTTCCTTCATACATTCTTTTAATCACCTTGTTAGTTTTCCTTAATCGAGTTTATAAGTTCTGTTATCCGTTTCATTCTTTAATAAACTCCTCCTGAGTTTAGATTCTCTCTCCTTGCGTGTGTCTCCTGAACCATACAGCAGGCGTGACATATTCAATCCACACACTTTTCTCTCATTTCTTGCAAAGTTTCATTGTTTAGCCTCTTGTTCTCTTATGAATGTCTTTCTCTGGGTTATAATTTTGGTAATCTGTTTTTATTTGCTACACAGTTTCGCATTTTTATTTCATCCCTCTGTCTTGCCTGGCTCAGTTTTTTTAGCCTTGATCTCAAGCTGTATGTATGTTTATTGTTTTATTTTCTGTTTAGTGTGTTATAAATTCATATTATTATGTTATTTTAAACACAAGTTATTATTGTGATGTGTTAATGCAGTGCCCCGTATGGTGGAATTCCTAACAGAGCTTCACAACACCACTGTGATGGAAGGTGAGGAGGTGATCTTTAAGTGTGTGGTATCTCCTTATGATGTTCATGTGGTCTGGTTTATGGATGGGGAGATCATCAAGCCCAGTAGGCGTTTCATCATTGAGCAGAATGGCCTGTGTCACATGATGATCATCCACAATGTCCAGTTACTGGATTCCTGCATGGTCACAGCAGATGCTGAAGGACTTGTGTCTGAAGCCAGACTCAAGGTGCAGGGTGAGTCAAAGTAATGCATGATTAATGAAAGTGTAGTTTAACAGGGTTGGGACAACAAAATTTACAAAACAACACAACAGTAAACACAGAAATGGCGAGCAGAGGCCAAATGAGAAAAAAGCCTAAATCTCTCTCCATGCTGGCCAAAATACAATCATAGAACAAGTGATGTCAGTGATTTGTTTGTTAACATTAACTTTGTGCTCATTTAAATAAAGGACTACTTGCTCTGGCACACACTCTTTAAATGTTTAGAACAGAAGCAATTCCTTAAGCTGCTCAAAATAGAACCATTTATATGTCTAGCATACTCCACATAACTTTGCAAGGGGCCTTCAGTCAGCTTCCTAAATTCTTGCCTCCAAACCTCAGGAATGTGTTCATATCTCTTCAAATCTCTTACGCAGCATTTTCTTTGTAATTTCTGCAAAGATACTGAGAAAAAAAAATCCAGGAAATCACATTGTAGGATTTTTAAAGAATTAAATTTGTAAATTATGGTTCACCTCGCTACTTTGTAACATAACATAGTCGCAACTCATCATTCTTCTTCCTCCAAACACGGCGAGTTGACTTTTTACCAAAAAGTTCTATTTTGGTTTCATCTGACCACATTATATTCTCCCAATCTTCTTCTGGATCATCCATATGCTTTCCAGCAAACTTCAGACGGGCCTGGACATGTACTGGCTTAAGCAGGGGGACATGCACTGCAAGATCTGAGTCCCTCTCGCCGTAGTGTATTACTGATGGTAGTCTTTGTTACTTTGGTACCAGCTCTCTGCAGATCATTCATCATGTCTCTCTGTGTAGTTCTGGGATTTTTGCTCACCTTTCTCATGATCATTTTGACCCACAGGATGAGATCTTGCATGGAGCCCCAGATCGAGGGAGATTATCAATGGTCTTGTATGTCTTACAATTGCTCCCACAGTTGATTTATTCACATCAACCTGCTTGCCTATTGTAGATTCACTCTTCAAAGCCTGGTACAGGTCTACAACTTTCTTCCTGGTGTCTTTCAACAGCTCTTTGGTCTTGGCCATGCTTGAGTTTGGAGGCTGACTGTTTGAGGCTGTGGACAGGTGTCTTTTATACAGATAACGAGGTCAAACAGGTGCCATTAATATAGGTAACGAGTGAATGACAGAAGAGCTTCTTAAAGAAGAAGTTACAGGTCTATGAGAGCCAGAAATCTTGCTTGTTTGTGGGTGACCAAATACTTATTTTCCATCATGTTTTACCATTGAATTCTTTAAAAATCCTAGAATGTGAATTCCTGGATTTTTTTTCTCATTTTGTCTCTCATAGTTGTGTACCTATGATGAAAATTACAGACTTCTCTCTCATCTTTCTAAGTAGGAGAAGGTGTGTGTGTGTGTGTGTGTGTATATGTGTATATATATATATATATATATATATATATATATATATATATATATATATATATATATATATATATATATATATATATGTATATAAATATCAAACACATTATTGAAGTGTAGCAGAACAAATTAACCCTAGGGTGGAAACCTGGATGAATGTTGCACCTGCTACATTAAATCTTATATCTTATGTCTGCGTTCCTGCGTTTTAAGTATATCTGTCAAATTAAGCTTTCTGATGACCATTTTTGACGTGTCCTCTATAAACATTCTTTCAAATTGCTTACTAGATGGTTTGCTTTACTCATTTGTCAGCAACTACGTTTTTGCTGTTCTTTACACACTGGCTGGAAACATTATTTTTCTCTTGACAAAATTTTGTTCTTTGCATCTATCACACTTTTACAGAGGCTCAGGTACTTTTTATCAAAAAGAAGGAGGAGGTGATGGCAGAAGAGTTTGGCGAGGCAACACTGGAGACAGAAGTTAATATGGAGTCAGGTGAAGTGCATTGGATAAGGAAGAATGTTGTGATCCAGCCTGACTCACGTCACACACTCAATAATAATGGATGTAAGAGGAGCCTAAGAATAACCAACTTGACCCTATCTGACCGTGGCACCTACCGTTGTGAAAGCCTTCATGATTGCATGCAGGTCAAGCTTAATGTGGAATGTAAGTCTGAACATGCTGGTCAGCATTATCAATATTGTTTTCAGTCATTTATATGACCTTAATAATTTGGAAAGTCTTAGAATTACAATAGGAAGTCATTCCAGGCTGTATCTAATGATACTCTATTGATATTGACTCATTGTAAGCTTGAAAGTTTGTGAACTATCTAGAATGTTCTGTGTTTCTGGATAAATATGACCTAAAACATCAACAGAATTTCACATGTTCTAAAAGTTGATAAAGTGATCCCAACTGAACAAATGAGACAACAAGATTATAGTTGATCATTTGTTATGGAGGAAAATGAGCCAATATTATTATTATTATTATTATTATTGGTGAGTTGCAAAAGTATGTGGACCTTTGCATTCATTATCTGGTATGACCCTCTTTTGCAGCAATAACTGCAATAACAATCCTGGTAACTGTTCATCAGTCCTGCACTTACAGTTGTATGAAAAGGTTTGGGAACCCCTGATAATTCTCATGATTTTTCTTTATAAATCATTGGTTGTCCAGCTCAGCAATTTCAGGTAAATATATCATATAGCAGATGAACACCGTGATATTTGAGAAGTGAATTTAAATTTATAGGTTTTACAGAAAGTGTGCAATAATTATTCAAACAAAATTAGGCAGGTGCAAAATTTGGGCACCCTTGTCTTTGAATACCGTTAGCACCTAATTATTGGAACACAGAAATTTGTTTTGTAAGCCATTGACCCTTGATCCCTACATACACAATGATCCAACTATGAGAACCGTGTTAAGTTGCCAATTGGAAGTTTTATTTCCTCTTTGCAATCTTCTCTGAAGAGTGGCAACATGGGAGCCCTCAAAACAACTCTCAAATGGCCGAAAACCAAGGTGTTCACATCATGTTCGGGAAAGGGAAAAGCGCTCTCAGAGATTTCAGCTGTTTAGTTCCACTGTGAGGAACATAGTGATGCAATGGAAGACACAGGCACAAGTTCTATTTAGGACTCCCCGAAGTGGGCAGAGACCAAAAAAATCTCATATAGGAGAGGCTAAGGAGGTGAGAACAGTCATAGTCAAGCCACAGACCAACTACCAACCTCATCTTGCGGCAGATGGTGTCCACTGTTCATCGTTCAACGTACAGCGTACTTTGGCACCGGAGAGGCTGTATGGAGAGTAATGCAGACGAAGTCCCTTTTCTCTGCAGAAACGCCACAAAAACAGAGTCCTGAGAGGTGTGCTACAGCAACATTTGTCAATCCAGCTTCATTTTGGAATAAAGTGCTGTGGTACTGATGAAACTAAAATTGAGTCCTTTGGACATACAAGGAGCGGAAACAGACACAGCATCCCAAGACAACCATTTGCTACCACAGTAAAAATTTGGTGGCGGTTTTTTTCCCATCATGCTTTGGGACTATGTGGCCGTGCGGGTACTATGAATCTTGTTAAAAGTTTGAGGGTCGCATAGATTCCAGTTAATATCTCCAGATTCTTGAGAACATGTTCAAGAATCATTGACAAAGTTTGCACCGAGGCCACGACCCCAAACCCTGCTCAATCTACTAAGGCCTTCATGCAGAGGGAACCAGTACAACTGTTCTGGAAGGGCCATCTCAGTCCCCATAATGAATATTAACTGAAAAATGTGGGTGTCCATGCTCGGAAAACCATCAAACCTGACTGAACTACGGAGATGTTTTCTAAGAAGATGGTCCAAAGCACCTTCACCGAATCCAAACTGGACAGCTGGACTGTTATAAATCGACTGTTTATTTCTACAACAGGAGGATCTTTTTTCCCTACTACAGTTGATGTTTAATTTTCTGTTGGGGTTGCCCAAATTTATGCACCTGCCTAATTTTGTTTGAATAATTACTGCACACTTTCTGTAAATCCTATAAACTTCATTTCACTTCTCAAATATCACTGTGTTCATCTGCTATATGATATATTTAACTCAAGTTGCTGATCTGAACAACCAATGATTTATAAACTAAAATCATGAAAATTATCAGGGGTGCCCAAACTTTTTCATACGACTGTAGCTTGGAGGAACTTTGCAAACAGTCAATTTGTTCATAAAGAACCACTTCAGCTGGATGTTGGAGGGTTTCCTCACATGAACTGTTTCTTTTAGGTCCTTCCAGAACATTTCATTTGGATTTAGGTCAGAACTTTGGTTTGACCATTCCAACACATTAATATTATTCTTATTTAACCAGTGCTTAGAATTGTTGTCTTGTTCTTGTTGTTTATTGACAGATGTCCCAGATGCCCCAGATTGGTATAAAACAGAATTCATTATTCCATCAAAGATTACAGACATCCTGACAAAGATGCTAAAACAACTTCATACTGTGATACTACCACCACCAGATTCTTAGCTGGAATACTGTGTTTTTCTTTTCCAGACATAATACTTCTCTTTTAAACTAGAAGGTTCTGTTTTGTTCTCAACTATTCACAAAACAGTAGCCTTCTGTCTTGTTCCTGTGACCTTTGAAGAATTGCATCAATGTTCTCTTTAAATGACCATGGCTTACTCCTTGCAACCCTGTCATGCACAGCATTGTTGTTCAGGTGGTGGACTCATGAACATTCACAATTAGCCAATGTGAGCTTAGAAGTTACCCTGGATCATTTTGTCTATTACACTCATTGAAAAAAAGATTAAGCACTCAGATAGAAATGTCGGATTGCTGCAAATGTCATCACGCAGATACATCACAGGCAGATATGTAAATGATTACAAGTGTTGTCTGATTAGACACTGGGTCTTTCCACAAGAGGATATAAAATTGCTTCCCCCACTGCTCTATAAAAAGGCTCTTAGAGGCTACTTTTGGGTAGTGTACCTGATTGTGAGACCAAGGAAGTCTTCCAGTCTGGTGGAGACATTCCTGGGAAACCTATGTTTTGTCTATGCAAGTATTATCCTGCTGAAAAATGTCAGTTGGAAACCCTGTCATGAGAGGCAACACATGAGTCTTGCACATATCGCTAAGTTGTTAGTCTGCCTCTCATCATGCAGGACTGTTGTATGCAATGGCTTCCCAGATAATCACACCAGCAGTTGGGGCAGTGTGTCGCTCCACAACAAAGGCAGGATAAGCACTCAACACAAGACTTCCATACTTGAACCCGGCCATCATTCGATCCCAAACAGAACCTGCATTTGTTGCTAAAGACAATACGGTACCAGTCCACAGCATTCCCGATTTTTTGTTCACGACACCACTGCAAGCTAAGGCGACAGTGGCTGGATGTCAGTGGCAGGACACAAAAGTGTGCTGTGACAAAAATGTAAGGAGGCTGCCCTGTAACTGATAGAGCCTAGTGATGGAGCTGGAATGTCTCATTTGATGTGTGGAAAGTGGGTTGCAAAGCAGATGTTAATGGTTGGCAAAAATGAGTGATTGCATGTGGGGATGCCAAAGGATATATTGTGAAGGCAGTAGCTGAATTTGAAATGTATTGAAGGTATATCAAAGCATACGGTCATACAAGTCTGGGTCAAGACTTGCACATCTTTCTTTTTTGAGTGTATTACAAGCATTGCCCTAGTTGTTGACCACTCCTGGTGAGTATAATAGTGGTCTGGAATTTCCTCCATTTGTACTCAATCTGTCTTTAAGTATAAAAGAGCACCAATTCACACCCAACTGTTTTGCCATTGATTGAAATCACCTAACTTTAAGAATGTGTGGAAAATACCCCCACTACACAATGGTGTGAATAAGTGTTTGCCCTCTTCCAGATTTCCTATTTTTTTTGCATTTTTTTAAATATTAATCAAAGACATCACAAGTAAACACAAAATGCAGTTTTTAAATGAAGGTGTTTATTATTAAGGGAGAAAAAAATCCAAGTAAGTAAGTGTGTAAGTAATTACACAGATGACGGAAATTACGTTTCCCTTTACTCCAGATGTGCAGTAATATAGCACTAACAATATTTATAACAGACAATGTAAATAAACATTACTGAAGAAATAAAAATTATATTTAAAGAAGTATTAAAAAAAAAATATATATATATATATATATATATATATATATATATATATATATATATATATACATTCACAGTATGCTAAAAATCTATAATCTGGGTCTGAATTTGTAAATAATCTGTGAAAGGAGGATTAGCAAAGTGAGAATTTCATTGTACACTGTAACGCCTGTCTTACTTTGTGCACATGACAATAAAACTCTTGAATCTTGAATTAAGGTTCAGCTATTGAGGTAGTTCCAAGGTGCAATAATAAGGGTGCAATAAAGTAAAAGTACAATACATTCAAGATTCAAGAGTTTTATTGTCATGTGCACAAAGTAAGACAGGCGTTACAATGTACAATGAAATTCTTACTTTGCTAATCCTCCTTTCACAGATTATTTACATTTAAGCTAGATTACAATTTACAGTTAAAATTATTTAAATTTAAATTGTACAATATTGTGCAAGTCTGTATAAATTACTGTTCAGGGGAATTATACACTGAGAAGAGGTAATGAATATTTACATTATTGTGCAAATAGCAAGAGCAGCGCAAACAGATAACACTATGTTATAAAGTGCATATGTGCATTATTGAAAATAACAGATGGATTATAAATAGTGTGTGTTGATCGAAGTTAGGTTAGACATTTAGGTTAGGAGGGATTGTATGAAGGTCGTTCACAAGCCTGTGGGTAGAAACTGTTTGTCAGTCTTGTTGTCCGTGACTTCACACTCCTGTAGCATCTGCCTGATGGTAGAAGTGTGACGAGACTCTGTTGTGGGTGTGTATTGTCCTTGATTATGTTAATTGCTCTCCTGATGACCCTGGTTTTGTAAATGTCCTGGAGTGAAGAGAAGGCTGCTCCTGAGATGGACTCTGCAGTTTTGATTACTCATTGGAGAGCCTTTCTGTCCTGAGCAGTGCAGTTTCCATACCAGACTGTGATGGAGCTGGTAAGGACACTCTTGATCGTACATCTGTAGAAGGTGCTGAGAATTTTGGCTGGCATGCCAAATTTCCTCAGCCATCTAAGAAAGTACAGTCACTGCTGGGATTTTCTGATTGTCTGGCGTCTGTTGTGAGACCAGGTGAGATCCTCACTGATGTAGATGGCAAGAAATTTGAAGGGTTTCACCTTCTCCACCTCTGTCTCTCCTATGAATAGTGGTGTGTGCAGCTCCTCCATTCTCCTGGTGTCAAGAATCATTTCCTTTGTTTTGTTCGCGTTTAGGGAAAGATTGTTGTCATGACACCAGGCCACCAGATCTGCAACCTCCCTCCTGTATGCTGTCCCATTACTGCTGCATCATCCGCGAACTTGATGATGCTGGTGTTGCTCTGGGAGGCCACACAGTCATGTGTGAAAAGTGTATACAGCAGAGGGCTCAGTACGCAGCCCTGGGGCGTCCCTACGCTTATAGTCTTTGTTTTGGATGTATGCTTCCCAACTCTGACTGACTGGGGTCTGTCTGTTAGAAAGTTCAGCACCCAGTTACATAGGGAGGGTATCAGTCCAAGGGTGAGGAGGTGAGGAGCTTCTCACAGAGTTTGTGTGGGATTACTGTATTGAATGCTGAGCTGTAGTCAATTAACAGCATTCTCACGTAGGTGTCCTTGCCCTCTAAGTGTGTGAAGGCTGTGTGGATGGCAGTGCTAAGTGCATCGTCAGTGGACCTATTGTGACGGTATGCAAACTGGAGAGGATCTAAGGTGTCTGGAATGGTCCCTTTGATGTGATTCATGACTATCCTTTTGAAACACTTCATCACAATTGGAGTGAGTGCAATGGGACGATAGTCATTGAGGCTGGTCACAGTGTTTTTCTTTAGAAGTGAAATGATGGTAGTTGATTTGAAGCATGTGGGTACAGATGCTTGCTGAAGGGATAGATTAAAAATGTCTGTTAACACATCAACCAGCTCTGCTGCGCTCACCCTGAGTGCACACCCGGGGATGTTGTCTGGGCCAGCTGCCTTTTGTGCCTTTATCCTCTTTAGTGCCTTACACAGCACTGCTGTTGACACAGTCAGCGATGTGTTTTTTGAGCTCTCCGTGGTTACAACACCTCTCTGTTGGTTGGTATTGACTTCTTCGAAGCGAGCATAAAACTCATTCAGCTCATCGGGCAGTGTTGCATGGCTTGTGGAGACCATTCTGCTCTTTTGCTGGTAGTCTGTGAAAGTTAATACATTAAAGTGTATAGTGCAGAAGAAGCAGCATGTAGATATACATGTACGTAAACTCACATACATGGGGATTGTCGTGGTCCATGACTATTTCTTGAGTGAGTTTAGTAGTTTGATGGCCTGTGGGAAGAAGCTTTTACTGAGTCTGGTAGTCCTGCACCGCATGCTGCAGTGGCGCTTGCCAGATGGTAAGATGATGAGCAGTTTGTGTGCTGGGTGGGTTGATATTTGTGGCTCTGTTGAGGCAGTGGGACAGGAACAGGTCAGGGATGGATGGTTGGGTTGATCTGGTGATCTTCTCTGGTATCCTCACCACTCTTTGGAGGGTTTTCTGGTCAGCAACAGTGCAACTGTCATACAAGACTGAGAGGCTGCTTGTGAGGATGGTCTCAATAGCACCACTGTAAAAGGTGGTGAGAGCAGAAGGGGGGAGGTTAGCTCTTCTCATTTTGCGAAGGAAATGGAGGCATTGCTGTGCCTTTTTGACTAGGTTGGTGGTGTTAGTGGACCAGGTCAGGTCTTCTGTGATATGCACCCCCAGGAACTTGGTGCTTTTCACAGACTCCAGCACTGCCTATGATGGTGAGTTGGGTGTGCGGCATGTGTTTCTTCCTGAAGTCAACAGTTATCTCTTTGGGGTTTTTTTATGTTGCGCTGTAGATTATTGATGTCACACCAGTTGATTAGTTGATGTACCTCCTCTCTGTAGGCTGTGTCGTCATCATCACTCATGAGTCCCAACACCGATGTGTCATCTGCGAACTTGACAATGTTTTTGTAATTATATTTGGCACAACAGTCATGTGTCATGAGTGTGAACAGTAGAGGACTCAACACATCCCTGATGGGCCACAGTGTTCATGATGGTGGTCTCAGAGGAGTTTTTGCCAACTCTTACTGTCTGTGGTCTGTCTGTGAGGAAGTCCAGTAACCAGTTGCATAGTGTGGTGCTGATGCCTATCATGGCAAGTTTGTTCACCACGTGTTGGGGATGACTGTGTTGAAGGCGGAACTGAAGTTGATGAACAGCATCCATACATAATTGTTTTTGTTTTCCAGATGAGCCAGGCATAGGTGGAGTGCTGATGCTATGGCATCATAAGTGGACTTTTTGGGATGGTATGCAAATTGAAGTGTGTCAAGTGTAGTGGGAAGACTGGATACTATATGGGCCTTGACCAAGCTTTCAAAGCATTTCATCATGATGGAAGTGAGTGCTATGGGCCGGTAGTCATTCAGGCTGGGGATTTCTTTGGTAGCGGTATGATGGTGGTGGTTTTGAAACATGCTGGTATGATAATTTGGCTCAGAAAGGTGTTGTAGATATCTGTTAGGACATCTGTGAGTTGGTTGGCACAGTCTCTGAGCACCCGCCCTGGTATGTTGTCAGGACCAGCAGCTTTCCAGGGGTCCACTTTGAGTAAGGTCCTCCGCACGTCAGCTGGGTCCATTCGAAGTGTTGCATTGTCTGTTCAGGGAAGGGTTTTAGTTGGTGTGGTTATGTTATTTTCCTCAAATCGGCTGAAGAAGGCGTTAAGTGTATTGATGAAGTCTATGTTGTCCTCACACGGTGGGGGCATTGACCTGTAGCTGGACACTGTCTGGATGCCTTGCCACAGGAGTTGGGGTCCTTTGTGTCTGTGAAATGTGTTTGGATTTTCTGTCAAAAGGCACACTTGGCTGTTCTCACACTCCGGTTCAAGTTGGCTCTAGCAGATCTTTGAGCGTCTTTGTCCCCGGACTTGATGGCAGCATTCCGTGCTCTCAGGAGCTCACGTACCTCTCTGGTGAACCAGGGTTTGTCGTTGGCTCTTATGGTGATGTTTTTGATGACGACCATATCTTCTATGCATTTGAATATGTATCCAGTCACAGACTCTGTGTATTCCGTCAAGTTGATATGCTGATTGAAAGTGGACCGTGTTAGCCTAGCGGTTAAGGTACTGGACTCTGGCCCAGAAGGTCCAGGGTTCAAATCCCACCTCTGCCAATCTGCCACTGTTGGGTTCTTGAGCAAGACCCTTAACCCACAACTGCTTGGAAGATTGTACCAATTGTAAGTTGCTCTGGATAAGGGCGTCTGCTAAATGTAATGTGTATGCTTTAATCTGCTTCACAGATGGCTTGTTCCTAGTCAATAGTGGTCTGTAAGCTGCAATTAGCGTAACAGAGAAATGGTCTGAGTTCTCCAGGTGGGGGTGGGAAACAGCTCTGAATGCCTCTTTGATTTTGGTGTAGACCCCCCAAGGTCACAAAGTTAACATGTTTATAGTAATAAGGAAATACTGTCTTCAGTTTGGCCTGATTGAAATCGCCAGCAATTATGTTGACAGGGCTAGAGTTTTCTATTAAGCTGACTGACTGATACAATGTAGATAGTCTGTCCTTTGCGTTCGCACTGGGTGGAATGTACACCGCAGTGATGTTGATGGCGGTCAATTCTCTAGGCATGTAGAATGGCTGGCATTTGAGTGTTAGAAATTCAATATCTTTAGAACAGTGGCTTGAGACAGTTATGCCGTTTGTACACCAGTTATTATTGATAAACATGCATTCACCACCTCCACGAGATTTACCGATTAGAGTATGACTCCTGTCTGCACGGAATGTAGTTAAACCTTCTACCTGAATGGCATTGTCCGGAACTGTGTTGTTAAGCCACATCTCGGTGAGAATGATGGCGTTACAGTCACTCACCTTTCTTTGTGTTATTAAATCCATTCTGAGGTGGTTTATTTTATAAATAGTATACATAGTAGGTTTTTACAACATCTTAATCATTTTATTCTCGTACCGGCGGATTATATATATATATTTTTTTTTGCCGCTAATCGTTATTTAGTAACTTTACAGGCATACCGGCTTGTGTTCGCAG